>LPNX011030666.1:199911-230862 GCA_001517045.1 Pseudotsuga menziesii | reverse complement strand
AGTAAGCCAATTTATTATAAGTATATTCAAGTGAATGAGTAGGAATTTCAATAAAAAACACATTTCAAATTATAATGAGTTTCAATGTATTTGGTGGAAAGAATCTTCATAAATACCATTACTTAGCTTCACCGAATTGTTCAAATTGGTGAGTAGCCTCTTCTTCGAACTTACCTTATATTGCATATAAAATCACACTATACATTTAGCAATAGGTTACAGGAAACACCTTGAGAAAGGCCTTGTTGAGTGATAACAATAAATGTAAGTTTTTTTTAATTTTTAAAATATTAGAGACCAAATCATGGAAAAATACAAATTCTATTGCATGCTTCTGAATAGGAGTTTGAACTTTGGTGTAAAGCATTTACCACAAACTTTAGACTATGATTTTTAAACAATGACAGTTACAAGAAGTAACAAGTAATGCAACAACCTATAAACAACAAGTAATCTCACATAGAAATATAAGTACCATGGCAACAAGTAATACATTGTTTCAAGTTTGAATGTTTCATAATTTCTTTAACTTTTAGCTTTAAACTATATACATTATCACAATAAAATATTTCTAAGAGGCAGGTATAAGTAGCCTTGCTGCTATTTCACTTGTTAACTTATAAACCCGTTTTAAATGTTTTCTTGGTTCATTGATTTGTCCGCAAGACAATATTTAAAATATATTATGATGGTTTGAAGTTATTTCTTCAAAAAGTTAAGGAGGAGGTGGCTATTGTAAATGCTAAAAGGGAAAGTGTTTTTTGGGGGCTTGTTTGCATTTTAAGGTAATAGCATTTTTGGGGGGCGTGTTTACATTTTGGGGGGCTTGTTTGCAGTTTATGATGTCATTCAAATTTGAGGTGGAAGTGCAACAACCATGGAGATGTGTGAAGTGTCTTGAACCAGGAACTAGGAAACTAGTGAATGTAGACTGGGTAGGCTTCACTATCTCTGTAGTTTTGTATTTTGTCAGGGGGGAAATACTGTAGGGCTCTGCTTCAGAGTTTTGGTGTCAGGAAAGTTGTAGGGGTGGTATTTTTGGAACTAGTGGAGTACTAGTGGAAACGAGTTGATATTCAGCTGGGTTTCTTTGAGCCCAGGGAAAAAACTGAACTAGTGGTGACTGGTGGCTTTTGTGGTGGTACCCAGATATGTTTCCTTAGCCCTTGGAAAAAACTTGTTTTTTGTTTCCCAGGCAGATTGGGATGTTGACAGCCATGTAGTGGGGGCTTGAAACAGTTAGGGGTTGGCCAGAGTGCAGTGTGGCTCGTGGGATGCCAAAGGTGGACAAAAGAATATGAAGGGTTCCAAATCAAATGGCACAGAGTTGTGCAGGGGTATTCTTGGAATGAGCAGTAGAGCTATTGATTGTTTCAGCCAAGATGTTTCCATTACTTAGGGGAATGGGTCATTGTTTTGTCTAGTCAGGGGGTGTCGAACTGCAAAGATTACTGGTGGAAATTGAATCCATAACCTGGGGTCTATTTTATCACTCAACCATTTACTATAGGCTATGGGGAAAGTCGGTGACTCTGATTTTACTAACCATGCTGGGTAGTGGGGTTGGGGGGGACATGAACCTACTTCAAAAGGTGTTCCAAGTATGACAGAGGATCCAGTTTCTGTGGTGGGAAAGGCATCAAAAGGAAAAGATGTGAATGGCAACGAAAGGTTAAAGAAGAAAGACCAATCTAAGGTAGAAGACGATGGACAAATGGGACAAAAACGCTTGGGAATCCCCCCTTCAGTGATCTCAAATCATGGGTCGGGTGTGGGGGATTCTAGGGCAATTGGAAGTAATCCTTATCAAAGAAGGAATAAAGATCGTTACAAGAAATGGAAGCCGTGCCAAGATGCGGACAGGATGTCATTGGGTATGGCTGTGGGGCTAGAAGAGATAGTGGGTATGACTCTCAGAGGTCTAGTTGTGAAGTTCAATTACAAAGCCATGAATAGCTGTGAGATTGAGTCCTGGGAAGCAAGTGTTTGGGGGCCTAGTTTAGGTTACAACCCTACTATATTTGTTTTGCATAAGGGTTGGTATGGTTTTGTCTTTAGAACAGAAGAACATGCGACTTTTGTGTTGGATTTGACCTGGATGACGGGTCAGGGAAGCTTGGTGCTTCGAAGATGCCATTATGAATTGTATCTATCAACTAAGCGGCTTAGATTCAGACACATTTGGGTTCTTTTGTCGTACCTTCCAATCTACTTCTGGAACCGTGAAGCCTTAATGGCTATTGGGAACCACTTAGGCCACTTTATACATCTGGAGGAAGGGATGTTGTTTGGCATTGATAGGAGGGTCGGTAAGATACTGGTTGAAATCAACATGAATAAAGGTTTCCACGAGAAGGTGGTTATTGATTTGCGGGACCATTCCTACACACACTCAATCTTTGGACTATTGGGGCATCCCTTTCCGGTGCTCGAAGTGTCGTGAAATTGGACACCTTTGGAAACAATGTAACTCTTCCAGGTCCGATTTAGATCGGGAGTTGTAAGATGTAGAAGCATGGTCGTATGATGTATCTGGGGATGATATACTTGAGGCTGTGGACTCCCAAAAACAAACCTGCTTTCATCCGACACGGCGCAGTGGGTGGGCCAGCCTTTCATTAACAAACTTCACTCCCTTAATCCATCATTCGTGTCCACACTAGATGCAAAAGATAATGCCTTTGTTAGATATTTGGAGACAAAGGGTGAAGCGGCGGGGGAAGTTACTTTAGAAGGAAACACATTTTTCTACAGAGGGGTG
Organism: Pseudotsuga menziesii; assembly: GCA_001517045.1. Lineage (NCBI taxonomy): Eukaryota > Viridiplantae > Streptophyta > Pinopsida > Pinales > Pinaceae > Pseudotsuga > Pseudotsuga menziesii. Next base: position 228,101 of record LPNX011030666.1, on the reverse strand, counting down.
ACTTCTTCGGTATGGCAGGTTATCGTGGTTGTCTGCAATGCGGACTTATCGAATAAATCTCCTACCTCGTCCATGGATGTTGAGTGGGTGGGGGGTGACATTCCCATGGGACAAAACAATGCAGATGGGGGCGGTCTAGTGTCACATGTGGGAACATGATCCAAACAACAGGAAATCACCAAGATTGGAGTCTTGGACACCAGGATAAGTATCGCCATTGTTGACGTTGAAGAGCCCTCCCCATCACCTCCGTCTATTTCCAAGGGAATTAATGTGGTTTAGAACACAATTTGAACATGGGCATTCTTAAAAAACAACCATTCACTATTGTCTTAGGCCCTAGCAATAAGAGACTACCCATTCCTCTGCCAAATCCGACTGGAGAGGACGCGCTTCCTCTGAGCTGCCTGCCTAAATCTCCACACTTTCCTTTAGTTGGGGGTGCCATCCATGGGGGCACATGAATTGATTTCTCTCCGATTAAAACTAGAAGTGCGCAGAAGGGGAAGATGGGGGGGGCGGGGGATCCGGGCTGTGCAGTTGAAAAGGCTATTTCTCCTTCAAAATTTTCTGAAAACACCAGGGTGCTTAGAGTGAAATCCCTTGCCAGAGTTCCAAAATGATATTTACATCTTTAAACATTCGCGGAGTGGGGGGCCTCCATAAGAAACTCGCCCTCCAGAGGATCTTGGAGAAGAAAAAAACAGATGTGATCTTTCTTCAAGAAAGATGGTTTCATCAGTTCAAGCTTGTGCATTTTTTCTGAACATTAAACCTGACTAGGAAGTGGTTTTGATGGGATCCTTGGGTCTATCAAGGGGGATATTGGCGGCATGGGATCCTGGAAAAGCAAAATTTAAAGCATATGTTGTATCTGCAGGGATACTTCTATCCGACTATGTTATGGATTATCCAGATGAATTAAATCTGCTAAATGTCTACGGGCCATATTGCTCTAAAGAGCAATTTTGTGATAAACTGGTCGTAGAAGGTACTCTAGGTCTCCCTAATCTAGTGATCGGGGGCGAACTCAACTTCACATGGTCTGCTTGTGAGATCTAGGGTTCGAAAACCAAAATGGACCCCTTGTGTAACTATTTTGTGGAGATGATGGGGGCTGCAAATCTAATGGATATGATGCTAGCCCCATTGGTTCCAACTTGGTGTAACAGGAGAATGGGTTCGACTAGGGTGGCTAAGCACCTTGATAGATTCCTAGTCTGTGAGTCTTTGTTGTAGAATATAGACAAATATAGAACATGGCTAGACATGGAGTGTTTCTCTGGCCATCATCCCATATACCTTGAATTAGAATTGGGTGGACAGCACCTGAGAAGTCCTTTCAAATTCAATCATGGGTGGTTGAAGATGGAGGGGTTCAAAGAATTAATTAGCAAGATTTGGAATGAATTTGATTACCCTCAATCTCTGTCTCCTATGGATAAGTTAATGGAAAAACTAAGCAGACTGAAATATGAAGTTAGGCTATGGGACAAGGCTCGAGCAAAGGCAGAAAAGAAGAATTTCCAGGTATTAGAACTCAATATGGGGAGCTTACTCTCTCAGTCTATCTGGAAGGAATGAGATCAAGTTGATAAATACCTTCTGAAAAAATTAGAAATGGAGAACGTTGAAATTCTCCAGATAACTTTCAAAAAGGCCAGATTAGCAAGCCATATGATTCAAGTCTAGAAGCAGGGTATATGAACACTAAATTTTTTCACATGTTTGCAGACGATCAACATAACATCAATTCGATTTGGTCTCTGAAGTTTTTATAGCTGATTTTACCACTCCATGTGAATCACACTTTGTATGGCCTTCCCCTATCCCTCTGCAGACTCCTTAGACCCCGTGGACAATTTTTTGTCCTTTGATGTTTCCTTGACCATCCCTAAAAACATGTGAAAAATGATACACGCGACTTTTAAACCCTTAATCGCATATATACGCGGGTTTGACCCCTAAAACCACGTACATTGAGATGTGTACAAAATTCAAATCCTTTTGGAGTTTTCCTTGACATGGATCTGACTCACTTGACTCCTGGCCTTCCCTATGCCTTGAGATCACTCGGATTCGACCTTTCATTACCCCTTTGAAAAGCTATATAAGGAACTCTATGATACATTGAAGGCACATGAGAGAATTGAGAGCAAAGAAACTATAGTCCATTGTTGCCGGAACTTATGCTTGAATCTGCATCCCTTTGTCCCTTGGAGCACTTTTGTGTTCTTCCCAAGCTTGTCATTTGCTTGTGAGCTTGCTATCGAGAGATGGAGGATTGAGGTGGTGAAGGCCCAAGTGGGGGATTCAGTTTCTCTGATTCACAGACGTGCCGACAAAGGTTGTATCTATTATAATCTCTTATTTATATTAATAGAAATATCTTTTCCTGTCCAATAATGTGTGTTTGAATGAATATTTTATCCATGGGATGATTTCAAATGTTTATACATTGTTGATTATATATGCTAGAATAGATCTAACACCATGATATATAGTATGCTTGTATTGTTTACTTGTTGTTGAGGAAGTAATTTATCAATTCAAGCTGAAGTTGGAAAGCTCAACAGGGATCTACTTCAACCATCTGGAATAAGGTACGAGGTCTGATCCTTTAGTGTTAGACATTTACTTTCTATTGCATATTGGAAAGGATTGATTTCTGGAGTTAAGTTGTCTGTTGTGGTACCCCAAGCCATAGGAATTTCTCTCCGTAACAGAATTGGCAACTCCACTGGGGATGTTCCTTGTTTTTATTTGGGGGTTTGCGGGCACAATGGGCTTGATATTCTTGACTTGCTCTTTGTTTCTCCTTTTTTCTGTGTTACATTTTATAGTATGTTTATCCATGGACACTCCCCTTTATTGGTTTGACCCTTGGCCTACTTTTTACCACTGCCTTCTCTATATACGTAGGTTTTTGGCCAAAAGTCGCATACATACGCGGATTTTTGGCCAAAAGTCGTGTATACACGCAGGTTTTTGGCCAAAATCCACGTATACACGTAGGTTTTTGGCCAAAAGTCACGTATATATGCAGCTGTTCTTTAAACAGTCGCGTACATCCTCCCTTTTGGTGAGTTTGATGTTGTGGGAAGTTGCTGGGTGGGTTGTGAGTGTGGTTGGGTCTCCTTGGGTCTGATATTGTCTGTTGGATGCTTCTTTTGTGACCAGAGACCGTTTTTTTCATTGATTTTTCTTTGAAAGTAGTTTTAGTCATTTATCCTTTTTGTTTTGCCATTAGTGCATCACTATTTTTTTTCTCGGTGTCTTGTTGAGCTTGTCTTTTATACTTGCTACAGAGACTGAGAGTTTTAGTTGAATTTTATTGCATTTTTCATTCTTTTATATTGAAAAATACCAAGTAGTTGCACTCATAGTTGCATCTTAGATATGGATTTGAGGAGGTACTTGCATTGGATTGCTTGGATGAGAGTTGTGTTTAGGCTTTCATATAGGAAGGATTGCATTGGAATTCACAAAGGAATATATATTTATGCATCTCATGTAGTGGCATACCCTATTTTTCATTTGACAAAGATTGCACTTAGCATTGTTTGTTATGGTGTGCATATTTATTTCACTGCTAAGTCATAATGTCATTAGTTGCACGGCCATTTCCCTTTGAGTAATTACAGCCAACTAAAATCAACGCATAATAAAATGAATTACACTCTTTTCTTTTATAGGGTGCATCAACAAGATTAGGTTTTAGGGTCTTGGAATAGTTCATTGTGAGTAAATTCTCCAAGACCACTAAACAACAACATGTAGGTGTCTGTCTAGGTGAGATAGTGAAATCCTTGGTATAATTAGTGTTTCTTAGGATCCTCCTCTTACAAGGGAGTTAAGCACGAGGTAGTGTGAGCGGTTATTGATTGGGATGACCCCTAGTCATAACTGAGTAGCATTAGATATATTTCCAAGATTGTATTCGTATCTGGGGGCTTTTTCGAGAGTTTCGGGATTTGCTACCCTGCCCATACAGTCAATCCCGCCTGCGACTATCCACCTGAGCATTGATTATATTGAGGTGACCTTAGTTGCCTTACCTAGGTTAGCGAGGGGGTACTTTGCAGGGGTTATTCTGTGGGTGTCCCAACTAGGTAGAGGTTGGACATCACAGTCGCTTTACGTGTTGAAGCTAAGGGCCACTATAATTGGTTACGTACCTCCGCTTGTAGTGTATGGGAGTTTCAAGCCTCTCCTAGGCGAGACATACCTACTGCATTCAGGAGATCACATATCCTCCCCTTGGTTTGCTTGTATTTTGGCTGTATATTTTCTTAGGAGTGTGCTCTTTGTTCGCTAGTTGGCCTTTGGGATCGTGGTTACTTGAGTATATTTATGCTCTCTTGAGTTTGGGTCCTTTTATTTTAGGCATGTCCGGTATCCTATCACCCATCCTTGGTCCTAGTACGGACCCTGGTGTCAGACTTGGGGGCATCACAGCCCCTTACCATGCTCATAGATTTGGGAATGGTCACATTTCACCCTCTACTCCATTTGTGGAGGATGTTGACTCCATTCTCTCGGTCTTTACACCTGTGGTCACCCTCACGGGGGTGGTAGTGGGTGCGTGAACGTTGGGTCTACACTTTACATTCCTTTTCATGGCCCATCATCCACCACACTGTTTCCTTTGAATTTATTTGTCATGATCATTCCTCCCTATATCATTCCTCCCTATATCCTATAGTTTGGATTCTTTATTGACTATTTTGGGTTGTTTTGGACTAATATGGTTGTCATGTAGGATCTAGTTTTGTACACTCTCTTCGAGGTTTTGACCTGTTCATGCCTATCATAGGTATTATGTCTGAACTGGCATATAGGTTAGGATTTCACATCCGCTTGCACTTATGCATTGCCTTATGACCATTCCATCTTAACCTTAGGTACGAACCCATTCCATGGTATCATGAAACCTTCATGCTACTGTTAGAAGTGGTACTATGTGAATGGTAGATCTTTCCTATACATGGGTTCCCTAGTTAGCTCCCTTTTGCATTTGGTACCCATGCTATGAGTCCTCTCTTAGGTCTGGGAGTCCCTTTTAGTCCCGCCATGTCCTTGAGCAAGACCTTCATACTCCTCTTGAACTTTATGCTGGCCATTTCCCTGGGACTCCCTTGTATATGTCAAGTTGTAATTACATTATCATGAGCTTTGCCTGCCTTATTGAGCTTTATGCCAGCTTCCCTGACATTGAATTTCAACCATATAGCCCGAGCTTGTCTCATGTCTAGCCATGCAGAGCCATTTTTTATATCCTTTGCAGCTTGATTCCCTTTTTACCGGGAGGGGATTTTCCTCCGAGTGTCGATATCCTACACATGTATCCTTGCATTGAGCATAGGTATGTTCCACTGCTTGGAACTAGTTTGTTTGCCCTTACGACACTCGTCTCCTCCTAGTCTGTAACTATAAAGCAATTTTATTCTTTTTCAAGCTTTTTAAATATTTGAAAAAGTCCAAAAAAATCAAAAAACCAAAAAGCCGGACAAGGAAAGATGTTATCTTTGGCAGCTGTCGAGTCGTGTCACCTTCGAACAGAGCACTGTGTATCCCATCCATTGGTTGGGTTATAGTTTGACTTTAGGAGCTGTACTCGTTTATCTGAGTTTATCTCCACCGACTGGTTAAGCTTCCAGTCCCTATGGAGCCTCTGTCGATGCCTCCTATGTCGCAGAGATGTCCCAATTTGTATATCGAGTCTATGCTGCCTTTATTCAGTCACCATACGCTGTTATGCTCTTGTTCAAAGGAACTTGAAACCTGAGTCAGCCATTCCTCAGTTATCTTGACTTTGCATGTCGGCCATTCCCGGTACAATTACTGGTTCATGCACCTTATGATCGAGTCCTTCCACATTATACAACTTTGCTGAGTACCTCGTGTTGGATGATGGGGGATGCCTTAATGCCCTCCTTCCAGTGGATTTCATCCCATTGACTTCAGATCATTTATTCTGGGATTGTAATCTAGAGTCATTTTGAGTGCCTTGAGACTTGCAGTCATCAGTGGCAGGTTCTCTCGCCATTGATAGTATTTGGGAATACATCAATGTCCCCTAATCGATGGATCTTCTCAAGTGTTCGACCTCAACACATTTATTCAAACTTGTTAGTTTGCACTCTAGTACCTTGATTCCCATTTTCATTATCGGTGGCTGATCTCGCGTCTGTTAACGGTATACATTAATGACTGGTAATCAAACGATGGACTACTATGTTCAACCTCAACACCTCTATTCACATAGTAGGACATGTACTCATAGCGGTTTGTGTAGAAGACTTTCCTGATTGGTGGCATATCTTATATGCTACCTCTTTGATCGTGCCAGTGTTCATGAGATTTCAGCTCTCGTGACTTGATTCCAGTTTATGCCGGACATTTCCAGCCACTATGGAGATCTTGATCTATTATATATCTTTAGCCATTATGGAGATCATGATCCTTTGTATATCTTCATCATGGAGATTCTGATCTATGTATATTGTACGTGGCGATGACCACTTATGTGATATCTTGTATCATGCCTATTCATGGCCATTGTACTCTTATGCATCCAGGACTGCTATATGTATTTGCAATTATGTGCAGAGTTGTATCATTGTACTATGTTGATTGGGTGGTTGGTCTTCCATTTGGGATTCTTCATCACTCCACTTCTGGGATGGACTTATAATGTATTTCGACCATCGTATGACCCCTTTGACCTCACACATTAGGGGGCATCTATTATAGCTGATTTTACCACTCCAGGTGAATCACACTTTGTATGGCCTTCCCCTGTCCGTCTGCAGACTCCTTAGACCCCGTGGACCATTTTTTGTCCTTTGATGTTTCCTTGACCATCCCTAAAAACATGTGAAAAATGATACACATGACTTTTAAACCCTTAATCGTGTATATACGCGGGTTTGACCCCTAAAACCGCGTACATCGGGATGTGTACAAAATCCAAATTCTTTTGGAGTTTTCCTTGACATGGATCCGACTCACTTGACTCTTGGCCTTCCCTATGTCTTGAGATCACTCAGATTCGACCTTTCATTACCCCTTTGAAAAGCTATATAAGGAACTCTATGATACATTGAAGGCATATGAGAGAATTGAGAGCAAAGAAACTATAGTCCATTGTTGACGGAACTTATGCTTGAGTCTGCATCCCTTTGTCCCTTGGAGCACTTTTGTGTTCTTCCCAAACTTTTCGTTTGCTTGTGAGCTTGCTATCGAGAGATGGAGGATTGAGGTGGTGGAGGCCCAAGTGGGGGATTCAGTTTCTCTGATTCGCAGATGTGCCAACAGAGGTTGTAGCTATCATAATCTTTGATTTATATTAATAGAAATATCTTTTCCTATCCAATAATGTGTGTTTGAATGAATATTTTATCCATGGGATGATTTCAAATGCTTATACATTGTTGATTATATATGTTAGAATAGATCTAACACCATGATATATAGTATGCTTGTATTGTTTACTTGTTGTTGAGGACGTAATTTATCAATTCAAGCTGAAGTTGGAAAGCTTAACGGGGATCTACTTCAACCGTCTGAAATAAGGTATGAGGTCTGATCCTTTAGTGTTAGACATTTACTTTCTATTGCATATTAGAAAGGATTGATTTCTGGAGTCAAGCTGTCTGTTGTGGTACCCCAAGCCATAGGAATTTCTCTCCGTAACAGAAGTCCAAGGATGGCCTTGAATTCAAGGATCAAGATGGTATAGGTAAGGAGGCCCATTCTTACTTCAAGTCTTACTATTGTGCTGAAGGTAACTTCTCTATTTTAGAACAATTGAAAGTTGTGAAGGAATTACCTCGGCTTTTTGGTGAGGAGGAAGGTGATGAGTTGTTCAAACCTGTTCAAATGGAGGAATTAAAAGGTGTAATTAAGTATCCAGCTAGATCTAGAAGCCAGAGTCTGGATGGATAGACCATGGAGCTATTCTGGGACTGTTTTGAGCTCATGGGGCTGGATATTCTGTGGGTTGTAGAAGATTCTCGAACCAGGGGTGTGGTATCAGGGGTGTTGTAATCTCACAGATCACATAAGGTTACCAATAATACACACTAAAACATATATAAGTATAAAACAGAGACAAGAGATAAGAACAGATAGGTGAATAAACAGATTATATTATACAAATGAATCCATACAGCACAGAGAACTGAACTGAGTTCTCATCTGGCTCAACAACCTAATATATATGATTACAGAATGGTTACAAAATAACTACCTATCGGTTCGGTGAACCGACACGACATTTAGGTGGTCGACTTAATCTCTAACTTTAGTCAGCCGACTGACTTAGTCAGTTGATTAACTAAGTTGGCCCATCGACTTAATCGGCTGATCGACTAAGTCGGATAACGTTCAAGTTGACTTATCGACTTGCTCCTTCTACATCTCCCCCACGAACAAAATGTTTCTTCATCCCGAAAAAACAGGGAGGTACAAAAATCCTGCTGGTCTTGAATAGTTATTGCGGTGGGCTGTGAAGTCTAATGGTCGGTCTTTTCTGTACATAGACTTCTACAATGGTTGGGCCTGTGACTGCGAGGTGATGTTGGAAATCTGTCCAACTCTGCAAAAAATTTTGGATTTCGATGGTGAGTGTGGTCAAGCCTGATAAGATTGACATCTTTTCTGAGATGGAGACTTCAGCTATCCGCTCCATGTCGGGGCCCATGAACTGGTCCTTCTCCTCTGCAGTTTTGATAAGTTGTTTCATCTGTGGGCAGATGATATCGACTTTCTCTAAGTTATGGAGAGCTTGTTCCACCCATTGATGTGCTTCCCTTTCCAGTTTCTGTAGTTTGGCGGTTTCAAGCACTATCTGTTCTTCTATTGTCGTTTTGAGTGCTTCCTCAGTGGTTTTTCTGCTCTCTAGTGCCTGAATCCCTTGCCGAGTCTGTCGAGTCTGCTGATAAACTTGCCCGTAGTAATTAGGCCAGACTCTTAGTATTTCTTCAGTCACAATAGACTCCTCCATATGATCCTGCAGTACATTATATGCTTTAGAAAATGCAGTGTGCTATGCCATTAGGAGTCAGGCAATTTTCTCTTTTTGTTCCTCCTTGGTTTCCTGAATGTGCACTTGGAGGGTCGACACCATGCTCTCAAATAGTTGATACGCTCTTTCAAGCGGTATATCTATGTCGATCTCTATGGGGCCCGGCATGATGGACTGGGCCAAATTCCTGCATTTGTCAAGAAACTTGACATGTTCTGTGTTTTTTTCCTTGAGTTCTTTATTTCTTTGCTCGCTCCTCGTCTTTGCTTCACTCGCTAGGGTTTTGAGGAGTTGTCCCATCTCTGTGTCGGTCAAGGAGCTTGCATCCTTCAAGCTAATTTGGAGTTTGGGAGGCTTTCCGTGATGCTCCTTCTTCTATTTCTCCTTCTTCTTCTTGTGCTTTTCTTTGTTTTCCTCCTGTGTACCTGCAACAGTCGATGTGGGATATTTGGTTTGTGGGTTAGAGGCCGATGGTTTGTCTGATTAGGGAGGCGGGATGAATACCACCTCTGGTTGTGTGGATGTAGTCGGTTGTGGTGGGCATGTCTCTGAGTCAGGGGGTGGTGGTGGTGGTGATGGAGTTGGCGAATGGTCGGGGGTGATTGGTTTGGGTGAAGTGTTGGTGAATGGTGGATTGTCGGGGTGAGGAGGCGAGTCTACATCGGAGAACATTTGGTTAATTTGTCGAGTTCTGTCCTCCTCAGTTTCTTCTCCTTCAGTTGGCGCAGTGGTTGGTGGGTCGGCTTGAGGTATGGGTACAGTCGGTGTGATAGTCGAGGACCGACGTGCAATTACTTCGGCCTCCTTGTCGGGATTTCTCTCGAAAGTCGACGTAATGGTTGCAAAAATTCTGGACTGTGTGTCTTGTCTAGGTTGGTATCCTCCGATCGTGAAGAGAGGTGCTTTTGTCGATATCTTCTGTGTCGATGTAAACAACCCAGACAGTTTCTCAATAAAAGCATGCAGATCCCTATCTTTGTCAAATTTTGCTTTTACCTCCTCCAACATCACAGTTTTACATAAGTCGAGGGGGCTGACTGACTGTGGCATCGGTGCTGGTTCCTCGGTTATTTTCGTCGGTGATGGGGGTGGAGGCGTCAACACAAGATCGACAACGTTTTCAGGCATCAGCATAGTCTTTGCTTTCTTCGGTCGACCTGCTTGTGCTCCGGCGTCGACAAATCGCTGGAACTGGGTTTCGACGGGAACTTTATTTGCTGCAGCATCCTCTATGATGTCGAGGGCCGTGGCTGCCAGTTCCTCCTTGTCCTCTGATGATTCGGCAATGATAAGCTTGCGCTTACCTTTACCTTGTTGTTGTTGTTGTGTTTTGAGCTTCTTCCTAGTTGCTGCTATCTCCTTTGATAATTTCTGAATAATGCCTTTTGTCATAGCATACTCAGGGTTTTTTGGCTCTGTCTCCCCCCTGGCTCTTAAGTCAAGGCGACACTTTCTGCAGCCGGAGGAGTTATCTGCTGCTGTGGCTATGCCTTTGGCTTTATGGTCTGGGGTTCTATTCTTTTTGCGGTTGGAGGTTTGATGGTTATCTGCAGTCGACCGATGTGTTCAATCGGTGTCTCCTCCGACACAAATGTGCTAATGTAGAGGTTGAGCTCATAGTCTTCCTCTTTTTCCTGGTCCGTGAGTGGCTCCTCGATCGAGAAGTCGATCTGTTTTGCTGCTGCTGGTACTGGTATTTTTGTCTTGGCTTGTCAAGACAGTTCTGAAAAGATCTGGTCGACAGATGGATAGTAGTCGAGGGCTTTGGCGTTGGAATCATCGCCCTACATGTACTACACTGAGGTATGGTCGAGCTCCAGTTGGATGTGGGATTTCGAGGGTAGATTTAGTCAGATGTTTTGAGGCACCCTCCATCTAGTCATGCGGACTTTGAGCGGTTGGAACCAGTTCTCCAAAAATACTTTCCCACGTGCAAAGTTCATTTCTGGGAGAAGGGTTTAAACCTCCACATGTCGAACTTCGACGATTCCCAGAAGACTGGACTTCCCTCTGGGAAGATGTGGTACATGACCACCCATAAGATGAGGGAGGGGAACTTGATGATTCCCCCTGTTTCTTAACATCTCTCACAGATGGTCTTCACCATGTTGACGACATAATCACCCCCATCTGTATATTCGTTCGTCAGTGGCAATAGTGTCGACAGCTTCTAGCATTTCTAGCTTAAGGTCACTGCCTCGACCTGCTAGAGTGAGTGTTATTGCAATGATTTTGGACACAATCTGTGGCGTTCGGGTTGTGATTTGGCTAATCATCAACCCCTTGGAGTTTTTACCAGAAGGTGACCCAATGAGCTCTTCGACTAGTCCGTCTTTGATACTGACTGGTACGGGGTCTCCTTTATTAGAGAGACCGGTCAGCTTGGAGATGACATATCCAGAGATGTCGACCGGCTCGTCGAAGTAGAACTGACCATTGTGATATCGATTGATGATGAATTTGATAGCAGCTTCCTTCGTGCCGCCAAAGCTGGCCATCAGCGGTGCATTGGCATAGCTGAAGAGAGTGTTGCGTTTGATTTTTTCTGCTGCTTGAGTGGCCGTTTTGTCGACAAAGGCCCATTCTTGTATCTCGGTCCATAGATTTTTCCATGAGCCTTCCTGTACTTTGGCGTTTTGGATGTTCTTCAGCCAGCGGACTAAAGGTGTATCCGCAGCCTGTATCTCCTTGGCTTTGGTCGAGGCTCTAGTTTGTTTGGGGGCCATTGTGTCGGTTTGGTCGTCGATCTCACTAAGGGGTTCTCGGCTTTTGGTCGACTGGATGTTTTGATGCTCTGTTTGTATAGGTTGTGGTGAATGATCCTTCAGCGAATCAGTATTTATAGGTGATGATGTGGTTGTGTGCGGCGATGGGTGTATTAATGGTGGACGTGATGTTCCAGCTGTAATACGTGAGTGTGTGTTAATGGCGAAGTGCTTTTGGCATTCGATGTCATGAATGCGTGATGGGACTATTGAAGTCGTCAGTCGATGTCGGTGATGAGAATGGTCGATGAAAGTAGTTGGTCGATGGTGCTAGGTCGATGGTCCTGATGGTGGTTGTCGAGATGGTGATTTCCTATCATGGTTTTCTGTCTATAGGGTATTATTTTGTTTTTGGAATGTTTAGATTTTTATGGATTTTGGTTGACGGTTATGTTCATTATATGATTTTTTTTTATTTGAATTAGTTTCTATAGAGTTTTAGTCGGGCTCCATTAACGAGCTTCCAAAATACCATGCCCTGTAAGGTCCTTAGTCGGACTGATCCGTTGGGATGTATCTCTTTGACAATGTAAGGTCCCATCCATTCTGTGTGGAGTTTCTTAGGTTTTTCTTTGATCCGACTATTGTAGAGTAAAGCAAGGTCACTGACCGACAGGTTTTTGTTCTTGATGTTGCGGTCATGCCATGCTTTCTGTTGTTGCTTCTGGATTTCTTGGTGTTGTATAGCCATGAGTCGGTGCTCGTCCAGCTTGTTGAGTTGAAATAGTCGGTCCTTCCTTCCTTGTTCGACATCGACATGTAGTATTTCGGCGACAATAGGTGTCTGTTGTCGGAAGTGTAGTGGAACTACTGCTTCTTGTCCATAGACTAGTCGAAAAGGAGTTTGGTCGGTCAATCATTTATAGGCTATTCTATATGCCCATAAGACTGCAGGTATTTTCTCATCCCAGTCGTCCTTGTCAGCATTACATATTTTAGTTAATTCTCTTGTTAATGTTTTATTGAATGCTTCAATTGCTCCATTTGACTGCGGATGATATGATGTACTCCGACGATGGTCGATTTGGAATTGGTGGGTTAGGGTTTTGATAGTTTTGTTGATAAAGTGTGTCCCTTGGTCGCTAATCAGGGTTAGTGGACATCCAAATCTAGTGATGATGTTCTCATAGATAAACTTAGCAGTTGTCTCACTAGAACATGTATCGACGGGTTCAGTTTCTGCCCACTCAGTGACATATTCTACTGCAATAATGATATACCTTGCACCTGTCCTTTTTGCTGGTATAGGAAATGGTCCTATGAAGTCTATGGCCTAGATTTCAAATGTGAGACTGGGGTTTACTGATATCAAGGGAATTTCTGTACTAGGCAGGGGTCGACCTAGTCATTGACATCTGTCACATCGACTAACAAAATTTTTGCAATCTCTGTGGAGTGTCGGCCGCCATAATCTTGACTGTTGGATTTTCTTTGCAGTTGTGTCCGCTTGAAAATGTCCTCCTGCAGGTCCATAGTGTGCTTCATGCAGAATGTGGTCTCGTTCATGTTCGAGTACACACCTTCTAAAGATGTCATCTAATCCCATTTTGTATAAAAATCCATTGATGAGACTGTATGGTGCAGCCTTCATAGCTAAGATCTGTTTTTTCTTGGTGCTCATACCTTCTGGTGCATGTCCATTTTCTAAGAACTGAGCTATTTCTTCTAGTTCTGCTGGGACTGATTCTATCCGAAATAAGTGTGCATCTTGTCGACTGTGGTTTTAGCTATGTTTGTATTTTGTTACATTTCCTTGTCTGTCGATGATCTTGTAAGGGTTTATTTTCGGTCGGTTGGATAAATTCTTTAATTTGTTTTGTTTTTTCGACCAGATTTTCATTTTGAGGTATAGAGTTGAAATCTTTAATAAAATTTTCCCTTAGTTCATGCCATAAGAGGGTTTCACCTCTAGCTTCTTCCATCTTATACCATTTGTTCGGTAAGTCGGCTAGGGTTGATGGGAATAAGTGTGGCCATGCTCGTTCATCCTTGTATCCAAGTCTTCTCCACTCCTTTTCACAGGTTTTGATATGATCTTTTGGGTTCTGTCCTTGAGTGAATATAGGTATCTGAGCTTGTTGGGTTAACTTCTTTCCTCCAAACCTTTCGACAAAGTAAGTCGAAGCAGTTGTCCAGGTCTGTAATCTTGTCTGATGGGTATCCCACCATCTAGCAGCTTGTCCTGTAAAAGTTTCAACTAGGCTTTGAAGTCGGCCATGTTCACCAATATTTTTGGAAACTTGTTCGACATGCATGACTGGTGATTCCCTTTCCTTATATCTTGGAATTTGTGTAGTATTCAGGTTGGTCGGTTGTAAAGTAGGGTGTTCCCTAATTTTTGTTTCAAATATTTTTGGGACAATGGACACTATGAAGCACTGTTGGGTGGGCTTTTTCTGCACTTTTTGTATAGTCCAGCACCCTCTTGCTTGTGTTTCGTAGTTCTCGATCTCCCAATTGTACGATTCGGCGTCTGAGTTATAACCAACTGAGTCTTGGTTACCTAAGTAAAGTTCTCCGTGGATGTTTGGTTCTGTGTAGTCTGCATTGTTTTGGATTTGGTAAAGTTGTCGGACATCGACTTCTTCATCAATAAGTTCATTCCAAGGTTCCCCTTGAGATGGATGAATGGGTACAATGACCTTTTGTCCATTCTCTTTTAATTTGATTCGTTCATTGTCCAAGGATATGGATGCTTTCATCTTTCTACCCCAAGGTCGACCGACTAGAGTTGGGAAGGAACTGGATCCTTCCTTTGGGTCGATGATTTCGAAGTCGACCTTGGTCGAGATTCCTTTTATAGTCATGTTGATGTTTTTCTAGACTCCAATGGGTTCAATTAGGCCTTGGTCGGCTAGTTTCAGGTATATGCTTGACTCATAGAGTCGAGGTCTGCCCATTTGTTCCCAAGTGTCACGAGTCATGATGTTTACTTGTGAGCCGAAGTCGAGCACTACTTTTCGGACGTGGTAACCTTCAATTTCCAGGTTGACAAGTGGGTCGGCATCACTTTTGTCTTTTTTATTTAAGTTGCAGATGTTCTTTGTTTGTTTTTCAAGGTTGGCACCTTTTATCTCATACAGCAAATCGATAAACTGGGATACTGAGTTGTCTGTTTGAACAAGATGGATTAATTCATTTATTGTGTTAGGTCGACTGTTATGAACATTTTTTTGTTGTGCAATTTCTTTGAATACATTAGTTGCCTCTTTGTATATTTGTTTTTCCTTCAGTGGGTTAGGATAAACATTTTTCTCTTTTATTTTAGTGATTTTGGGGTTATCAACTCCTGTTTTTGTTCCTTGTCGAGTTACAATATGTAAATTTTTAGTGTTAATTACATCATTTTTTTGCACACAGGACAAGACATTAACATTTTTTTTCGTATTAATTTTTTCTAACATGGTAGGGAAATCCTATAGTGAGTGATCCCCTACCCCACAGTGAGTACAGAATTTGAGATCAGTTCTGTCCTTGTATGGATAGTCTGCGTACCGATGACCCTCTTTATAACATGTGAAGCACTGGATGGGTCGACGCGGTCGTTTGTCGCGATTCCCAGGGAATCGACCTCTTCCTCCGTAGCCTGGGCGTTGATTGTCATACCGGCACTCATATCGTCGACCATCGTATCTTTGACCGTTCGGATCGTTTGTTAGATTGTTTTTTTCGTTATGCTGTGCTGCTGCATTCGTTTGGTAGACTGCCTGATAGTTTTGTCGCTTCTTTAGGTTTAACTAACAGTCAGCTGTGTTATGACTTTTGGTCTCGTAGATGGCACACCAGGAGGCCTTGCTGTTCTTCATGTTGAACAGGCAATCTTTCGTCGAGTGATCTCCGTGCTCCTGGTAGATGTCGCAAAAAGACTTGGTCTATACAAATCGAATGTCCTGTCGACTGTACTCTTGTCAATAGTTATCTTTGGTATGGCCGACCGTCAAGCATTTGGTGCACCAGATCTCCTGATTCTTAAGGCTTAACTCTTTTAGAGACTTATGTACATTCTCGAGCTGTTCTTCCAATATGTGGTCCGTGGGGTAAGCAGGTATGTCTCCGTCCATCTCGACTTGAAGAGCTTTCGTTAGCGCATCTTCGTAAGTTTTGAACGTTTCCAGACTGATGTGTTGGTGTACTTTCTAAGATAGTCCTGCAAGAAACCACTGGATTAGTATATGTTCATCTATAACATAATCCAGCTGGCTCAGTAGGTCTTTCCAACGCTTATCGTAGTCGCAGATGGATTCCCCTGGCTTTTGTGATGTGGTTTTAAGTTTTTTCACGGCCAGGTGCTTAACATCTGGGGTTTTGAAAAATGACAAAAATTGGGCCTTAATCTCAGCTTTTGTTGCTCTGGGTTGTCTCTCCAAAAAGGTCATATACCACGTCAATGTCCTTTTCCTTAAGGCACCTGTGAACTACACCATTTGTCTATCTTCTTCTGTAACTAGGTTTGCCTCCCAATTCGACTTGCAGACGAACCAGTGTCGTCTGGGGTCCTCATCCCCCTCATAAAGAGGAATGTGAGCCGATTCATGACCCATGTCTAAATCACTGTCACTGCTTTCAGGAGGTGGCGGCGGTGGAGGTGGGGGTGGTGATGAGGGTGGTGGGGTTATTGGTGTGTTCATCTTTGTGGAACTTTGGTCGACGAAAATTTCATTTCCGTCGGTTGTCAATTCTTCATTGAATTGCAGTCGGTTGATGTCGACTTCTGCTGTCGAGGGTCCACTGTAACTACTTGTCCACAGTTCTGAGTGGTCTGTTTCTTCTAAAGTTGTATTTGGCGGGGGGGGGGGGATGATCCTTCATGTGTCGGTAAGAGCAAGTGGATACTTCAGAGGGATGGTGCCGCTTGAAAGGTCACCCAATTCCCTTCCTCTGGTCGACGTATGATGAGGTGTCGTCCAGTGTATGTGTCATCGCCTAGTCGGCTCCATATACTAAAGTCACCAGCTCGTAGTCGGAGGTCGTCTTCGACAATAGTCTGTATTCGAGTACGCGGATTCAATGGAGAGAGGGTTGTTCCTTCATTGGGAGCTCTTAATTGGAGAGCTTCTCGCTGCTCTATCCACAATTCTTCCTCCTTAGGGGACGCTTCTTGTTCCACGCCTACTTCGTGTCGATCATGACCCGACTCTGGCGGACTCTCTTCCTGGTCGTTCTCCCTAGGGTTCCTTCCTCTGTGCAGCTCTAAGGATCTTTCTCGTCTTGCTTCCCTTCTCTGGTGTCTTTCTCCTCTCTCTATTTTCTGAATGTCTGACATACCTTCGTATGATACTATTTTCTTGAGTTCCTTTTTAGTCGACTGCTCATTACTGGTGCCTGGTATCTGTTTCTAGTCGACTAGAATCCACTATACTCTATCTCAACATATGACCAGCTACCCCCCCATAGCCTACCCGACGCTTTTTAGAAAGCCCGGATAGTTCAGTCTATTTGCTTAGGAAGTATTCCCACTCCCTTTTTGCAATGAATTTTTCCCACTTCCTCTGCTTCTCCGCCCAGTTAGAGTTTGGTGGCGGTTCGTGAAGTGATGGACGAGGTTCAACGATATGTCCTACTCCCTTCTCGATTAGGAATTTGAACAGCAAGGTCAGTAAGGAACACATAAATTGTTCGGTGAGATCTGTGTAAAATTTCTCCTTGACTGTTTCTATTGAAGTTCTGTCTTCGACTGCTTGCTCCTCACAGAAGTCATTGGCGATTTTCTCAAACCACTCCGACAAGTTTGTTCTACCTCCATGGATCATCTTTTCCAGCAACTGTTGTTCTTTAATCCTGTCCGGTTTTCTCATCCAGGAATTTCTTCAAAATTTGGGGCATTGATTCGACAAACTTTTCATGCGTCTCTGTGAAAAATCTTTCTTTTGCTTGTGCGACTGTTAATCTGTTCCTTCGCGCGTAAGTCTGCAAATAGTTTGCAACTTTACGTTCCCACCAGTCCTTAATCTCCTGCTCTGGTATCATCTGTTTGCATACATTCCAGTCGTGTACTACCGGCAACGGAACCAATGTTGTAATCTCACAGATCACATAAGGTTACCAATAATACACACTAAAACATATTTAAGTATAAAACAGAGACAAGAGATAAGAACATATAGGTGAATAAACAGATTATATTATACAAATGAGTCCATACAACACAGAGAACTGAACTGAGTTCTCATCTGGCTCAACAGCCTAATATATATGATTACAGAATGGTTACAAAATAACTACATGTCGGTTCGGTGAACTGACATGACCTTTAGGTGGTCGACTTAATCTCTAACTTTAGTCGGCCGACCGACTTAGTCGGCTGATTGACTAAGTCGGCCCATCGACTTAATCGACTGATCGACTAAGTCAGCTAACGTTCAAGTCGACTTATCGACTTGCTCCTTCTACAAGGGGCATTGAACTCTACATTTGTGGCCTTAATCCCAAACAAGTCTACCACAGATGACCTGGGGGATTTCTGTCCAATATCCCTCTGTAATTATGTCTATAAAATAATTGTAAAAAATCATTGCTAACAAGTTAAAGCCTACCCTCTCGAAAGCCCTTTCAGAGGAACAATTTGGGTTCCTTCAGGACCGTCAAAATTCTGGAGGTGGTGGGGGTTGCACAAGAAGTGATACATAGTATTAAGACAAGATCCTTAGAAGCTGGTATTATTCAATTGGATCTAAACAAAGCTTTTGACTGAGTTTCATGGGGATTTCTAAGGCTAATTCTGAATTCTGATACAAATCGGGCTCCCCTATAAGATGATGAAATGGGTAATGGAATGTGTTTCATCGGTGTCTGTTGTTGTGCTGGTTAATGGGAATCCTACGGAGTTCTTCCAAGCAGAACGAGGTCTCCGATAGGGCTTCCCTCTCTCCCCACTATTATTCTTATTGGTCATCGAGGGATTTAATCAATTGCTTCTGAAAGAAAAGGTTGGTGGCAGGGTGAAAGGAGTCAATATCAGCAACAACCTTTTTATTACCCATCTCATGTTTGTAGACAATATAATGATCCTAGGGTCAGGATCCATTGACAAATGGATAATCATTTCAGGTCTTATTCAGAACTTTTGTGTTGTTTCGAGTCTTTCCATCAATCAAGGTAAGTCGAGACTCTTTATGAATGAAGCCTCGAAACTTCATAAGGAGGCAATGCAAAGTCTTCTTCAGATAAGTTCCTTCCCTTTAGCGGAGGGCACCAAATATTTGGGTTTCTTTATCAAACCCAATGGTTATAAGGCTGGGGATTGGCTATGGTTAATCTAGCGTTTCGAACGGAGGATCAAACATTGGGGGTGGCGGTGGATTTCAATGGGCGGGCACTTAACTTTGGCATGTTCTGTCCTAACTAATATGGATGTGTACTAGTTTTCTTTGTGCAAAATCCCAAAGTCGGTTATAAACAAAACCAGGAAGATGATAATGGATTTTATCTGGTTAGGGGAGGTGGTACAATCAAAATTCCACCTGGTCTGTTGGGAAGAGATTGCTCATCCTATAGAGATAGGTGGTTGGGGATTGAAGAATTTGCATCATTTTTCACTGGCATTAAGAGCCAAGAGCCTTTGGTTGGTGTTCAATGGTGGCAACCTGTGGTCATAAGAGATAAAAGAAAAGTATATCAGAAGTGCTTCAAAAATCTAATGGGTCAGAGAGTTCAAGAAGCTACGAAGGTGCATCTCCAATATTTGGTCTAGTTTGCTCGGGGCTTTTAAATTATTCTATAAATGGCTGGCATGGTCCCCTGGTGATGGGAGAGATGTTTGTGTGGGAGAAGACCCAATTGTTGGGGGCCCTCATACATACAACCTGCCTTGGGATCTCTTGTTTCATCTTTACTGTAGGGGGTATTTTTCTCTATATCATGTGGCTTTAGCACCTTCCAGGGGTTTGATATACCAGAGCTGGATGTCTTCCTCCCAACTGGGCCTTGTTGGGACGATGGGTGCAGAATGGGATTCCTATGTGTGCGGTCTCCAGCTGGGAGCAATTAGACTGGACCAAGCACCTACCTATATTAAGTGGACATATGATCCGGACCCTGGCCAGATTTCGGCTATGCAGGCTTATTGTTTACTTATGGAAACTTTTGCTGGGCACCGTGAGTGGTGGTTCTAGCTGTGGAGATGGAAACTCCCTCCCCGCATTATCATTTGTTGCTGGATGGCTTTGGAGAATAGGTTGTTGACTTGGGATAATCTTCTTCGAAGAGGTTGGGAAGGCCTTGGTATTTGTTTTTTATGTGGGCAGTTTGGTGAAGACATATGCCATTTATTCATAGCCTATAGCTTCTGTCAATCTATATGGGCAATCATTGGACATTTGTATGGTGTTGATAATCTGTGGAGAGGTTAAACTCTTTCCTCCTCCTTCATTTCCTAGCGCCAGAGGTTTCCTACAGGTATTACTCTGCCTTGTTATGTCATTTGGAAGATATGGTGCTGTCGAAACAGGCTCATATTTGAAGGAGTGGTGACGAGCCCAACTGTGGCTGCTGACAGATGTTTGAATGCATTTTACATCTCTAGTGGTGACAACTCTTTCAATGATAGAATGGACAAGACTCCAAGGATTCATAAAGAGCTGTCTCTCGATCACAGCATGGTAGGCTTCTTCGATGGTTCATCCCAGGCTTCCTCGAGCCTCTGTGGTGCGGGGGCAATCCTGGTGTTGGCAGACCAAAGCTACTATAAAATCTGGATGAACTGCAGTCCAGGCTCCAATACCAAAGGTGAGATCCTGTCTGTGTGGATTCTACTTCAGTTTTCTTCTTCCCTTGGAGTGGACAGGATCCACATATACGGTGACTCAAAAGTCATTGTTGACTGGGCTGTGGGTCTTCATAACATCCGCGTTTCGCATCTGGAGCCGTGGCTGCGTCGGTACGGGAACTGATAGCTTCCTTTCAGGCACTATCCTTTACACATATCTTCCATGAGCAAAATGCTAAGGCAGATGCTCTTTCCAGGTTGGCGCTTCAGGTAAACGTGGGTTTCATCCATTTTGAACGTTGGAAGGGGAACGGTCTGGTGGGTGGGAGGGACTGGTTGGCGGCCTTCTAGCTGGTTTTCTTTCTTTGTAGACGTTTCGGCCTAGCCTCCTTTGCCTGTTTCCTAGTTCCATCGGTGGTCTTTCCTTTGTCTCTTATTGGACCATTTTATTTTGTCAAGACCGGTTTCCACATTTTGGTTCACCTCTATCATTTCTGCGACTATCAACGACACCTTCAACTTTTTTGGCTTCGACTGTGATGTTTATGACGTCTTTTGCTTGTAAATACTTTACATATATTAATATATAATATTGTATTTTTTTTTGTTATGAAAAAAAGGTAATAGCAAGCAATAAAGTTGGTATCATGTATTTATGTTTGGAGTCCTACGTACCAATGATATATATTACTTTGTTCTATCAAAAAGTTTGGTATCAGGTATCTATGTTTGGAGTTTTATGTATATATTACTTTGTTCTGTACAAATATATATATATATATTTATTTATTTTTAACCATCCAAATAATTAAAATTTTATTTGACACGTTTTAGTTTTAAGCAATGGAATTTGACCTGCTTTCTATAATTTTTTTTATCATTGGCATTAATCATAATTTCACCCAAAGAGTTAAAAAAAAAATCTTAACAAAAAGATTTGGAAACATATTTAATCAATCAAAATCATAAAAGTAAATTATAAATAAACTTTACCACACCCATACATATCCTTTCATTATTTTGTAAAACTTTATCAATATTTTTTTTATTATGAAGCATTTTTTTTTATCTTATTAGTTATTCAAAACACTAAAATTTGATAATTAAATATTTTTAATAAATTAAAAAATTTACTACAATTTTTCGTAATATAAATTCTTATTAATAAGATAAATATTATATTTAAACAATAACGAATAGTTAAGCATAAACATATCTCTATTTTTAAACTCAAAGTGACTCCAAATATGTAGGTCCCCACAAGAACTTTGTCTAGCCACTCGCGACAAATAGTGACCCACATTGTCCCTCATAATGCCTCAATCATTGTTAGGATCACGGGGTAAGAGTAACAACTTTTATAACAAAGGGACCCTTTTAACTTTATTATTTAACATTATATTCAACATCACACAAAAATATTTTTAATTTTTCATTGTAAGCAAAAAGAAGATGATGTAAACTCAAAATGCAGCCATTAGGGTTTATGACAATGTATTTTTTTCCAATTCAATTTTTTCATCTAATAGAGTGTAATTTATTAATTAAATGGATAAATCTATATTATATTTAATATTCATATTCCAAAGGATCAAAGGATCTTATTAACACAAATACGTAACCTATACAATTATATAAAACAATTGGATATAATAACTAATAAAAAGATTTCGATATTTAAATAAAATTTTGATTCCATTATTTTAAAAGAAAATTCCATGTCCAAACACATCCAAATTAACAATATCAATTTCTAAATATCAAAATTATATAATAATTAAAATTTAAATATATTAATAGTTGCATTTTATTTTCCTCACTATTTAATTTTTTGAATTTAAATTTATTTTATTTTTAAATTTATTAAATTTTAAAAATATATATATTTTTTAAATTTTAAAAATTATTATTATAATATTTTTTGATATTTTGATTAGTGAATATGAATTTTACAAATATTTTTTAATTTATTAATATTTACAAAAACTATTTTCTCAAAATATAAAGAAAATAGAAGTGGTAATGATATATTATATTTAATTTTTAATTAATTATGTTTTCATCTTTTTATATGAAATTTTTGAAAATGAAATATTTTAAGAGTGATAGTCAAGTAAAAAACTTTAATTTGATTTGTAAATTAGTTGTGATTTAATTTTTTGAAAGAATGTAAACATATTTTGATATATTTATAAAAAATTAATGTTCATTTAAATTTTGCTAATTTAATTTCACTTATCATCATAAATTTTTAATACTTTATTAATTTTGATGGCATCCAATCTCTAAATCTTTAAATTTAGTATACATGAATACATTTTGTTAAGTAGTTTCAATTCTCATTCGAGCTAAATCCAACGTGCATCCGACCAATTATCAATACAATTTGGGGATCTAATTTGACTCGATAGCTATAAATATTTAATGCTCAATTAATTTCTATTCTTATTTAAGTGCAACGTGTTAATTAAATACAGATACATTTTTGGGAATCTGATTTGACAGGTTAGCTATAAATGTTTAACTTTCCAACTTGATGATTCCAGCGTGTTAATTAAATACAGATACATTTTTGGGAATCTAATTTGATCGGTTAGCTATAAATATTTAACTTTCCATTAATTTCTATCTACATTTTTGGGAATCTAATTTGATCGGTTAGCTATAAATATTTAACTTTCCATTAATTTCTATCCTTACTCATTCAAGTTAAATCCAACGTGGATATGTGGATCCAACCTGTAATTCTGATAGACATTAATACATTTTTGGAATCTAAATTGACTAGATAGCTATAAATATTTAAGGTTCCATTAATTTCTATTATTATTTAAGTGCGATCCAACGTGGATCCATACAAATACATTTTTGGGAACCTAATTTGACCACTTAGCTATAAATATTCAATGTCCCATTAATTTTTATCCTTATTTTGATCCTTATTTAAATGCGATCCAATGTGGATCCAACTCATGGATCCAACTTGATTCCAGCTTGTTAATTAGATACAAATACATTTTGGTAGTCTAATTTGATTAGATATCTATAATGATTTAATGTCTATTAATCTAAATCCTCATTCAACTATAATTAGATACAAACACATTTTGGTAGTCTAATTTGACTAGATATCTAATAATAATAATAATCTATTTTTAAGGTCACCGCCAAGCGAGACACCAAATTGGTGTATGAGACCTAATTGGATCCATACAAATACATTTTTGGGAACCTAATTTGACCACTTAGCTATAAATATTTAATGTCCCATTAATTTTTATCCTTATTTTGATCCTTATTTAAATGCGATCCAATGTGGATCCAACTTGATTCCAGCGTGCTAATTAGATACAAATACATTTTGGTAGTCTAATTTGATTAGATATCTATAATGATTTAATATCTATTAATCTAAATCCTCATTCAACTATTATTCTAGATGAATTCAACATGATTCCAATAAATATGAATACATTTTGGTAATCTAATTTAAATAGATAACTATAAATATTGATGGCATCCAATCTCTAAATCTTTAAATTTAGTACATATGAATACATTTTGTTAAGTAGTTTCAATCCTCATTCAAGTTGAATCCAGCGTGGATCCAACCTGTAATTTTGATAGATATCAATACATTTTGGGAATCTAATTTGACTAAATAACTATAAATATTTAATATTTCATTAATTTCTATAGTTATTTATGTGCGATCCAACGTGGATCCAACTAGATTCCGAACCTAATTTGACCCGTTAGTTATAAATATTTAATGTTCCATTAATTTCTATCCTTATTTTGATCCTTGTTTAAGTGCGATCCAACGTGGATCTAACTTAATTCCAACTTGTTAATTAGATATAAATACATTTTGGTAGTCTAATTTGACTAGATACCTATCACTATTTAATGTTTCATCAATTTAAATTTTCATTCAACTATTATCCGAAATAAATTCAACATGATTCCAATAAATATGAATACATTTTGGTAATCTAATTTAAATAGATAACTATAAATATTTAATATTATATTAATTTCAATTTTTATTTTTTTGTGATTTATCCTAATTCTATTATATATAAACATATTTTCAATGCTTAAATTACTAAATACTAAAAAATATTTAATATTTTATTAATTTCCATATTTATTTAAATTTAATACAAGCAGATGCAACCTAATTCTAATTAATATATTTTAACCTAATATCAATAAATAAGATCCCAATAAATATGAACTATGTTAATATGCTCCATTCCTAGAATTGAAAAGAGCACATTCCTAGAATTGAAAAGAAAATCTAATGTGCTCCATTCCTATAATTGAAAATTCCTAGAATCGAAAAGAAAAATCATGAATGAATTATAAGATTTTAAGAAAAAAACACTTACCTATAAGTAAAAAAAATAAAAAAATATTACTTGCAGTACTATATATATAGATTGAGTGAAGGAAAAACGAACACATACAAAGAAAACGATGTATTAACATAATTTGGTGTTTATACTGTGCAATCCAATGGAATTCTTCTCCCCTCCATCATTGGTCATTTCATGTACCTCACAAAAGGCCAAGAAGGAGACCCATCTTTTCAATTTGCCACTCATTTTCATGTAGATATTCTCCCAGGTATGGTTATCTCGATTCGGATTACACATTTGATTTTTCTCAAACACTGTTATTTATAATCCTTCATTACTTGTGCCAGATTGTGTTGTGCCTGGTTTTTCTTGAAATCCGTATAATCCTGTTATTGCTCTGCAAACACAAACACACACACATACACTGATTTTCACTTGTAGGTGCATGGGTGGGTACCTTTGATCTGGTTCAGGCTCCATCCTGAATCATGAGATGGAGCCTCTGTCTGACATTTCACTTTGTTTAGACTTGGGTAGGATAAGTTACCAAATAGTTTTTTGACTCGGGGTGGGGAATTGGGATGCCTGCAAACATGTCAAATGGAGAGTGGACCAGAGAGCAGGATAAGGCGTTTGAGATGGCACTGGCGGAGCATTTTGAGGATACAAAAGAAGAAAAGTGGGAAAAAATAGCCGCGGCAGTCCCAGGGAAAAGCCCTGCTGAGGTCAGACGCCATTACAAAATCCTTGAAGAGGACATTGCCTCCATTGAAGCTGGTCGTGTGCCTATTCCATCTTATGTGGATGAAGCTGCAGAGCAAGCTGATAATGGAACCGCCAAGAAAGGAGGAACCCAATATTCCGTTTATTCGAATCTTGCATCTGATAGTAATGGAACGGGGAAGGGAACCTCCAAATCCGACCAGGAGCGTCGCAAGGGAATTCCATGGACCGAGGAAGAACACAGGTAAAATTTAAGCCCTGGATTCCTTTTCTCTCCAATTTTTTTTTCAGTACGGCCAAATGGTATTCAGTTAGCTTCAGTCCATTGGACAGTTTGTTGATTTGTGCCTCTGTTTTCTTCTAATATGTTGATATATTAACTACTATGGCAGCTCTATATTGATTTGGATTTGTGTTTTTTGGGGCCTTTTAGAGATTCAAACTTTATAGCTGTCCGGGATTCTTTATCATTTTTTTTATTGATCTGACTTATAAAACCCCTTTAGGTTTCTATCCTTGTGGGCCTATTATTATTATATGCAAAACCATTCTGGCGCAGGTGTTCTACCTTTATCTTTGTGAAAACGAAATACAGATTTATATTCATTTGAGTTTCTTTGATGTTACTGTTTTCTTTTCTTCTTAGAATTCTATTTTTATTATGTTAATGCTTGGACCCTTACATTCACTTGCAGTTGGGTTTCTTTCACAGTTTTTTTATTGTTATTCTGGTTTATGCCCTAGGGGTCTTTTGAGGGCTGTGGGTTTAGAAGGAGCTATTATTTATAAATGATATTCCACTGGAGTGCTGATTTTGTTCTGCAAACAGTGACCGGCTGCATGAGGTTATGGTGGTGGGCTATTAATGAAAATATTTTTGAAATGCCAGGATGTAGATATGAACTTGGTCAGTATCTGGCTGGATTCCATTTCCTGCATGAAAATAAAAAAATCTAAGTGAACCATTCGGTTTTTAGGATGGCTCTTAATGGTAGATATTTATTTTTGAAATGCCAGGATGTAGATATGAACTTGGTCAGTATCTGGCTGGATTCCATTTCCTGCATGAAAATAAAAAAATCTAAGTGAACCATTCGGTTTTTAGGATGGCTCTTAATGGTAGATATTTTGAAACTTGTTAGAAGGATAATGCCTTGTTTCTCCTCTCTTGTTAATTTCCCGAGGCCCTGTCCTGTAAAGTCGATAAACAAATTTAGAGCCACTTGACATAGTCTGTTACTGCTGATAATTAAAATAAAACATCGTTGCCAAATTAGGATTCTTAAAGTAGGTTTGAGGCTCTCTAAGAGTCTGCATACTTTAGCTGAGGTTGTTCAATCAAGTTCAGTATGGAGAAACTCAGGATCTTCTCTTAATGACTACCTCTGCAAAGTGGTGCTTTGTCAAATAATCATTTCTCATCTCCCGTAGGTATGTTGGAATATGAAACTGGGAAATATAAAAATTTGGGCAGAATCATGGTTTTGGCAAAGTAGGGTCGTTTCAGACAACTCTCTGCATTTGATTTGGTTGAACGGAACTAAATCCACCTACATAATTGATAATAGAGTAGAGTGGGCTTGCTTCCTGGGCAAATTGAATGGGATCATAGGCCAGGAATCTGTGTGTGAAACATAGTGATTTGGCTTGGCCAAAAACTTGCCAAGGCAAAAGAGTTGAGTTTGACTCGGCTTGGGAAAAACTCGGCAAAAACATGGCAAAAGTCTTGCAAGTTTTTCTATGAGTCAATAACCCATGAGTACTCACAGGTCAGTTGTGGACCTGTGAGTCTGTGAAGTGGAGTGAAGTCTTTAAATATTCACAAATCTTGCAAATTTGGAGTTTCTGTGGACATTTATATTGATTGTTTGTGACAGCAAATAATCTGTGCAGGTCCCAGGACTCCCAACTCCTTGAAGCGAGACCTTGAATAGATTGGGACGTACTTTTACTCCAGTCTTAAGGACATTTCTTGACCTTCTCTTCCCCCTCTTTTCAGGAACCCCAATACAAGGGGTTGTCTGAGAACATCCCTGGCCCTCAGACATCCCTGGCAGATGGCCCACAACCCTCGAGCAGCCAAATTATCATCTCCCAGTCCCCATAAACAAGTAAATAAAGTGAAGAGAAGCTTCTCTTTTCAATCTCAAAGTTGGGAACAAACCTGGCGACTAACTGTCCCTCATGTGCTACTTGTGGTTTCATTCCTGGTACCGTCTCTATTTCACCACCTTTGGTGCTGCCCCCTGAAATTTGGCCCTATTCCCCAGCTTTGCCATAAAATCATCTCAATATTTTGCCACTCTCCCTGCAATCTGGTTTTATTCAGGTTAAAATTATTGTAACTTGGTGATCGCCAATAAATGTGGTGAACAGACTATTGTGCTAAGCAAAGCTCAAAGTTTCTCCAGGAAATTTAGCAACCAATGGAATGTAGTTTTATCTCCTTGAATATTCCATGCATCTCCATTTACAATTGAATAGTGAGAGCTTGAGAGTTGGCAGTTATTGAGCTTAATTTAGACTTGGGAGCCGACATCTTCAATTTCACTTGATAGAAAATGAGATGTGAAAGAGAACTGTGCAAAACCGTGCATTGCAGC
>LPNX011030666.1:37507-194946 GCA_001517045.1 Pseudotsuga menziesii | reverse complement strand
TATATATATATATTAAACTTGGACTATTGCTAAAAATTTCTCTAATAGTTCATGTAAAAGTTAGTGAAAGTTAGTGTGGTTTGAGTCATATTTCAACTCAATTAATATTTCTATTGTCCTTTAGACTCCAACAAATCTTCCAAAATAAAGAGTTTTGCAAGGGCTTATTTAGGGGTTTTTAAGCATGAGCAAAGAGAAACCTTGAAGAATAATTTTTGCTAAAAAAGAGGAAGTACCATCATGGCAAGATATTCATGTTGAGTAAGGTCAATTCCTAGTGATTTCAATATGGTAACTTCCTTTGGATATTTGCTAGCGCCCATTTCCATATTTAAAGAAAACGTGTTAACTCTAACTAGAATATCAGAGAATTTAAGTTTTGCTTATCTTATGGATCATTCTAATTGTAATTTACAAAAAATGTTTTTAGTTTTTAGTTGTGTAATTTTTTAAATCTATACAAACCACAATCACGCTTTGAAACTTATCATTGTTGAACATACCAACAACACCAAGCACTTCATATGTTTTGACAAGACTAGAATTTCACATGAAACTAAACATTAAATTTAACTAGTGATAGCATCCTATTGTGAACCATTTTCGTAACCATCATTAACTTTAGATTTTTATCGTCTTCCCTCTCTTGTCCCCTACCTATCCTTGGCTCATCTTCATTTCTTAATCTTTTTCAATATATTAATTGATTGATTCTCGTTGTGTTTTTATAATTCTTTGTGTTTCATAACTTTTTCTTTTTACCATATTTTCTTGTTACATTTTTTACTCTTTATTTAACCTTCTTTGCTTTATTTCCTTCATTTAAATTTATTCCATTTATACTTTTTTTTTTCTCCTCCCATTTTCTTTGAGAGATTTATTCCTATATGGTTTATGTTTTATTGCTTGCTTTCCTCATTTGAGGCCTTTTCCTTATTTCTTTTGTTCTTATTTATTTTTCCTTTACTTATTTTTGTTAATAAGATTATATATATTTTTATAGCTATGTTTATATATTTTCATTTTTAATTGTTTTGCATTGATTTATTTGAATTAAAATTATAATTAACTATTTTTAATCTTAATTTTAGTATCATTAGTAATTTTTTACATGGAAAAAATCACAATTAATATTCAAAAATAAGAATGGAACTCACATTCTATGCTCTTAAATAATTCAAAAATAGTCAATCAAATGACTCCCTAAACTAATAAAAAAAATGTTTTACAATAAGTCAAGATTTGAAGAAATTCTCAATCTTGCATTTCTTCCCTTTAAGGTTCTTCACCTCAGTCCATCCCATTGATGTTGAGTCTAGAATTACCATCTGTAAGTTAACTAACAAAGACTCTTTATTCACTAAAGGAACTTGCTCCTTAACCGAATCAAAACTCTCATATTCACATGCTCTTTGTATTCGTCTTGACAAAGTATCCATGATTACCACAATTGTTGAAGGAAAGGAATTCAAATGTTGTGTAGTTTCTATTGTCTGTTTATGTCACCAATATTTATTTTTTATTCTTCTTGGTTGAATTTCTCAACTTCAATAGTGGGAAAATCTACCAAAATCTCCTCTTCATCCTCTGGAGAAGGATGATGATGTGTTTGCCAACTTTTAGATTTGAAGAAATGTCTTTTTTTTAGGCAATATTCTTCTTCATGGACAACTGTCCTAAAGGTTCCTTGTTTGATAACAATGTTGACACCTAAATGGCGTATTTTCATAATCCAAATTCTCTATGAATTTGTGATTTCAATGACTTTCAATAATGTTCTACTATCTGGAAGACCTTTACTAAGGTCGATTTTTATAGAAATACAGATATATGTAAACAATCATTGTTGGATCTTCTCACTGTCATCCTTCAAGTATCTTCCCAAAATATTGCAAATAACTTTTGACATTGAAAGATGCCAAGAAGGAAGAGGCATATTTAGAATTTGAACTGCTATTCGACATTTTGGATATCACCATAATAGTGGGATCAAACTCTGGAAGCCATGGAATAAAAAAGAGCTTTTCTCTTCCCTAGAATGAAAGTCTCTCATCGAATATTTTCTTATAATCATCCTAGGAATAGATCCATAGTGACAAAGAAACTTGTAAAGCACATTTTTTTGTTGTTGTATAATTAGAATATATCGAATGGTGCAGATCTTTTGATCGTGACCAAAATCCATTAAACTATATATTATTGCCTTAGATTTAAGTGATAAGAAATGTGCATTTACTTCTGAATACTTGACCTTCAAAGTTGACACATCATGTAGTTTCCCAACAATATATGAAAGAAATGTCTTACAATTACACCTAGTAAGTATAAAGTTAAGTATCTCACTAAGATATAATCAAAATTAAAATAATGTTTAAGTATATCCATCACATTTAAAAACTAATATCCAAATACAAGCTTCACTAGCATTCTTCCAACAAAAAATCATCTTTCATATAGTTTATAAAATTCAATTTTGAAAAATAAAATATGTTTAGTGGTTCCATGTGGAAATCTCATTCTTTAATTAATTTTTTGTCAAAAATACATCTTTTAATATATCCAAACTTGTATTGACAAATCTTTTAATAATATTATATTAAAATTGAAAAGTTCAAAATCTCTATTGCCTTACACATAGATTTGAATATCTATAAATAAAGTTTGACACATTAATTTTTACATCCATAATTTATTGATAAGTTTGATAATCTCTTCATTAAGTTGTGAATATTATCACAATATTTTATTAAAACTTCATATTTTTTTTAATTGTGAATATAATCATAATATTTTTTTAAAATTCTAATTATTACCTTTAAAATAAATTTGTTAATCTCTCTATCACTTAATGTTAAAAAAATATTATTACAATATTTTATTAAAACTTCATATTTTTTTTAATTGTGAATATTATCATGATATTTTTTTAAAACTCTAATTATTGCCTTTAAAATAAATTTGTTAATCTCTCTATCACTTAATATTAAAAAAAACAACTTTTTAATAGATTTAAATTTAAAATGTTCTTTGTTAAAATCCCACTAGATTTAAATTTAAAATGTTTTTGGTTAAAATCCCAATGACCCACCTTTTGTAAAACTCCATCTAAAAGTCAGGGTTGCAAAAATATTTCTCTTCCTCAAATGTTTATTTCATTGAAATAAGTTCTAAAATAATGTAAACAACTTTAGCATGGGACATGTATCTTAACATCCATCATAGTTTTCCCTTATCCAAACCGATAAATTTGAGTCATAAAAAGAATTTGCAATACTATGATTGTCCCTGTCACTTTTTATTTTCGAATTAATTTTTTCAATAATTCGAAGGGATTTCGTTTCAATTACTATAATTACAATATAAATATTTATGAACCTTCGGTAGAAAAACATATACTACCTATGGTTGTTTTTTATTACTATAATTACACTAGAAATGGAAATATTTATGTAGCCGTGGCATTAATGGTCGGAACTTCTATTTTCTCTTTCTGCTTTGTAATTTCGTTCAGGTTTGGGTCTACGTTTCTCGGAAGATGGGGTTTACTTTTAGCTGGATTTATCTCAATTTGGAATTTAATGTTTAGGCATGGGTCAGTAGGTTTAAGAAATGAAGATTCTTTTTTTTCTCAGTGTGGTGGAGAATATGGAAGTTTATAATGGATTTTTTTTTCAAAATATTTCAAGTTGTCTTGATTCAGTTGGCTCTCAAGTAATTAGCTTTTTCTTTGAATTCTGCATTTCGATGCTAGTTTTTAGATAGTGTATTGCTTCAAATCCTAGCCTATGATCTGGCTATCCCTATGGTGTTTTTGATGGGGCAACCACAAATGAAGGTCGTGGTGGCAGTATGATTTTAGATCTCTCAAGTAGCATTTCTTCTTGTTCAAGTTGGGGTGTGGTTTATGTTCAAATACAAGGGTGGAACTTTTGGTTTTTTGGGGCCTTTAAACTTTGCAGTTTAAAAAAACATTCGTAGTCTTCAGGTATTTGGCGACTTCAAGGTTATTGTTGATTGGGCCAAAGCGAAGTCCTCTCTAAGAGTGATGTCGTTAGACCATTGGATAACCAATACCAAATTTTTGGTGGATTCTTTCGATAATTTCTCCACCACTCACATCTTAAGACGTTTCAATTCTCTCGCGGATAGATTGTCCAAACAAGCGGTGGAGCTGTTGGATGGAGAGATTGTGGTGGAGTAGTTTCGGGGTTTTGTTCTTGAAAATTATGTCACTTTCAGTCTTTATTAGTTTCAATTGTCCCTTTTGTATGCAATGATGAAATGAAAGCTTCCTGGGTGTTCTCTGCATGTATTTAGTTCAGAGCCTTTGCAGAGGTAGAGTTTGGGTAGTTTTTTGGAATTGATCCTTTTTGTAGTTATCAAACTTGTAAGTGATTTTGTTGGTGAAGATTGGGTCTTAGGTTTGGACCTGCGGGTCTTGATTAATCTTTAAGATGTAGCGGCTTTCAAACTTTGATTCTATCCTTGAATATCAAGTTGCATTTTTTTTTTGAAAGAAAAAACAAAAATAAATCAAAGCTATTTAAGTTGACCCAACCTTATTTTGCAACTACACATGCTTCGTCCTTTCAAAATTTCACAATTTATTTTCTAAAAACATTTAACTTGATTTTAAATGTGCTTCCGCCTTTCAAAATTTTGCAATTTATTTTCTAAAAACATTTAACTTGATTTTAAATACTAAGGAGATAACTAATTATGAGCACTCAATTGTCTTGTTGCCTTAGGAGAAAAAAATAAAAAAACATCTACAATCAAATGTGGACATAATGAGATCCAAAAGAAAATGTTTTGGATGATTCTTAAAAAAAAAGGAAGATGGACTATAATGTAAATTGCAATACAGATATATAAGGCAATCATAAATGCAGTTTTATGCTCTATAGGCCAAAGGACATTATTGGATGCGATTAAGCACCAATCCATGTAGGTAAAAAATTAATTTGTGCTAAATCTTTTGTTATTCCAACCAAGGAATTATATGTGGAACCGATTAGAAAGAGAAAAATTAGTTATTCACTAAAAGCTTGAATACAAACAAAACGTTTAACTTTACGAAAGGGGTTCAAAAGGGTTTACCATCCAACTTGTCCTAGGAAGACTAGTTGATTGTATTGAAATTGCATACCAAAAGCAATTCCATTGGTTGAAGATAAGCACTAAATCAATCTTAAAGTTTGATTCTTTCTGGTAGTTGTTGGATATGTTTATAGTTAAAGTATTAAATACACAATTATGATGATGACGATTACAATGATAATGATGATGTTTTCTATCCTCTAAGACCAACAAGATCTTATATCATACATGTTATGGAATAAATCCCCCCAAAAACATAAAAATAGAAAGAAGAAGTAACCGTGTGCCTTGACAATGAAATAAAGAGAAAGAAACATCTTTGAGGGGGCAACCTCCTTTTACAATATATCAAATTCACAAGATGAGATGATGTCTAAAACTAGGTCTCCTTGTTATATATAGGAGACAAAGGGTTGAATTGAAATTAAAGGGTCTATCCAACTAATATGGACAATAATAATATAACAATAGAAATGTAATAACTCAATATATAAGGCTTAACATGCCCCTCTTCTTCAAACGAATGTAGCTCTTAACAATTGATCAACTGTGGATGTTTCTACAAGAATAAGTCATCTTCCCAGATCACCTCTCAGGCTTGGTAGGTTCTTCTACTTCATGAGTTTCTTAGTAATTAGTTGATTCCGTAGTTGCTTGACCCATGCTTCAAAAATTGTTTTAGGTCCTGCTATATTTTCCCCTTCTTTATCAATAGCTAGTAAAATAGTCTGGCAAGAAACATGGAAGACTAGGTGTACATGTATTCCAACCCCAATTTGTATGCCATGCTTTCAATCCTTTGCAACACCTTGTAGGGACCATAGTACTTAGGTGCTGATTTATTGTCCTTCTTTTGTTGCTAGAGGAACATTTGATTATATGGTTTTAGCCTTATAAACACCCAATCCCCCACTTTAAATTTCCTTTTGACTCAATGTTAATCTACTTGTTATTTCATCATATTTTGTGCTATATCCAAGCTATCTTTCAATAGTAAAACTTATTGTTGGTTCTCAATGTGATCCTCCACAACTTGAACCTTAGCTTTCCCTTTCAATTTTGATGTTATGGATGGAGAATGATAACCATAAAGTGCCATAAATGTTTTTTTATTTTATGAAGTATGGAATGGGGTCTCATACCACCATTATACCAAGGGAAACCACTTGACCCATTTTGTTTTTTTATCATATGCAAATAAAGAAAGGTATCCTTCTATACTTCTATTCATAATCTCAATTTCCCCATTGGATTTAGGATGGTAAGAGTAGCTATGACTCAATTGATTACTCAAATAACAAAGTAATTCAGTCCATCAATTAAAAATGAAAATTGGATCTCTATCACTTACAATAATCTTGGGGATTCCATGTAGCTTCTGAACTATTTCCATGAATGTTGCATATATTATACTTTCTTTAAAAGGATGAGAATTTGAGAAAAAAAAGGGCATACTTTGTGAATCAATCCATGATGGCATTCTTTCCTTCAGACTTTGGTAGACCTATGATCAAATCCATTGGAACCTCTTCCCAACTCTCAGTTGGTACGCCTAATGGTTGTAGAAGTCTAGGGGTCTTCATTGTCTCTCCCTTATTATGTTGGTAAACCAAATATTCTACCACAAAATTTTGAACATTATTTTTAATACCTTCCCAAAAAAGTCCTCCTTGATACTATGGTAAGCCTTTAGGAACCATGAATGTCCTCCTCTAGGAGAAGTGTGCTCCAAAAGGATATTTTGTTTGATATGTGAATTTTACATAAATACAGGTGATTCTGATACCATAGTGAATCATTCTTCCACACAAATTTATCTAATGCACTAGGGTCCTTTTGTATTTTATGAATGATCACACATGCCTTCTAATCTTTCTCCCATTCCATTCTTGCTTCTTCCACCCAATCAGATTGTGGAATGGAAATAGAACAAAGTAAGCTCTCTGTGATTTCTTCTTTCCTTGAAAGTGCATCTACCACCATATTTTGTTTTCCATTTTTGTATATGATTTCAAACTCATAACCTAGCATCATATTTTTAAACCATTTTTTTCTCTATTGAAGATAATCATTGTTCCACGAAGTACTTAGGCATATCATGATATGTTCTTACATTGAAGTGTCCTCCTAATAAGTAATGGAACAATTTCTTAATTGCATGTAGTATGGACAACGTTTCCTTTTCATAAATTGGTTTGAGTATTTTTTTTCCTTTGAGATGACAGTTTTCAAAGGAAAACGAGCCTTCCTCTTTGCATTAAAACTATAACATTGCCATGCTCTATGGCATCACACTCCACGATAAAAAAATTGTGAAGTTAGGTGTGGCTAGGACATGAGTTGTACACATAGAATCCTTAAGTTTTTCAAAATATTTGGTTACTTCTCGAGTCCAAGAAAATTCTTCCTTTCTCAATAAAAAAGTTAGAGGTGCTTCTATTTGACCACAATTCTTGACAAAGTTGTGGTAATAGATTTCCAATCCAAATAATCCTCTAATATTCTTCAAGGTTTTGGGAATTGGCCATTCCACCATCACTTTAATTTTTTTAGGGTCCACTTTGAAGCCTTCATGAGATACAATATGACCCAAATATTCCACTTCTTGAACCCCAAAGGCACATTGGAAGGATTTTCATATAGTTGTTTCTCCTCCAACAATTTTAATACCATGTCAACATGTTCTACATGCTCTTCCCAAGATTTGTTTTAAATACTAGCAAAATGTTTCTAAGGGTCTAAAAATAGAATTTATCAAGCTTTGGAATGTGGAAGGTGCATTACTAAGGCCAAACAAAATCACCAAAAAATCATAATGACCTTCATGTGTTTTAAAGGCTATTTTTGGGATGTCTTCTTGCCTCATTATGATTCGATGATATCTATAATGGAGATCCATTTTGGTAAATAAAATTGCTCCCTCAAATTAATTTAGTAATTCAACATTGACATAAATACAAAAGTTATCTTTAATGGTCATATTGTTAATCTCTCTATAGTATGGGCACATATTCCATGAATCATCCTTCATGTAAATCAATACCATTGGTTAAGAGAAATCACTTTGGATAGGTTGAATGATGCCAACATCTAACATTTCTTGAAACATATATTCAATCTACTCTTTTATGCATATGGGTACCTATAAGGTCTATGTTTGGTGGTACACTTCCTAGTTTCAATTGAATAACATGGTCATGATGCCAAGTAGGTGGAATACCTTTAGGAATCTCTCCAAATACCTTGGAATGATAGCCAATAACTTTTTGGATATCCATAGGAATAGAGGGTCTTTATTTTTGAACATCTAGTGGGAAAAATTGTGAAATTACACAATGGTGTCCTTTTTTAACAACTTTGCCAATGTTTTTAGAGATGATCACTTTAGAGGGTTTCCATAGGATACGTCTAAGTTCAATTTCCTCGCCTTATAAGGAAATCTCATGAAAGTATCCTAAAATTTAATAGCCATTATTCCCAATGAGTGTAACCATTTGACCCCTAATACAACATCAACACCAACCATTTGGATGGAAATCATTGGAATATCCAATAAATAAACCCCCACGGAAAGCTTAAAACTATGGCATTTCCTTGAACAATTCATGGTACCTCCATATGAAACCATGACTTGAAACTCTAGTGTTGGATATTTAAAGAAATTGTGAAGCTTGGATAATTTGAAATTAATGAAGTTACGAGTACCAACAAAGTCAATCAACATCATTACTTTTTTTTTTAAATATATCTTTCTATCTTGACAATTTGGGGAGTGATAATTCCAGAGAATGCATGGAACGATACAATTGGAGTAGTATCTTCTATTTCGACATCTTGAGACTATTCTAGATATTGATATTCTTCATCTTCACAATATATGTACATTAATTTATTTTCAGTGGACTTCTACCCTTTACTATACTTGCTGTCATAATTGAAACATAGTCCCTTTGCTTATCTTCCTCCACTTGTTGAGGTGCTAACCTTGTAGGTTGAGTGATATTATGAGGGGGAACACTCCCCCCTCTATAGCTGTTAGTAAGATCCCTTCTATTAGCCATATTTTTACTTTCAAATTTCCTTGCCAAACTAAAATCAGTCTCCAATGATTTAGGTTCAAAGATATTTACCCCATGTTGAATGCTCTCCTTTAAAGTGCCCATAAATATATCCAACAAACTATCTGGCCTTGAAATGTTCTTTAATCTAAGACTCAACTTTGAAGGTTCTTAATGTTCTTTATAACTAGACCTCTTTGCTTGAGATTTATCAATTGGCTAAAGAAGGTGTTTTTATTATTATCCCCATAATGTGCTATCTATCAATTAATCTATAAACAGAAACCAAAAGACAATTGATTTATTTTAACAATAAGAAATCCATTGGTACAACACAAATTGACCAGGTTCTAAATATAAGGATGTAATAGAGTTATAGTGATATTTAACACTATCAATGATGGAGACTAGAAGTGGAAAACAAGACTCTTTCTACATCACATATTGACTTTGAAATAATGAAAATTGAACTTTATGAGGAATTGGACACTACTTTCCTTCAGTAAAGGGGCGAACGATCACTATATTTGGCCCTAAATGTGTGAACAATCCTATTTGGTCGCTACATTGAGATACCAAAGTTCAAAGTGAAGTAAACAAGCACTAAAAAGTATGCAAAGAGTTAAACAAAATATCAATCACGCATGTAAAGGACTTGTAAAGCATGCACCTCGGGATCACCACCTTGTTCAGACCTAATGAAAAGCTATAAAAGAAACCTACAAGGTGAATATATAGAGGTTGGATAGGTTGAAATATTGGATGATGTTAGGCTAAATAGATATCAAGTGATGCACCTCCATTTTTCATAGCCTTAGTGCTTGAGGCTAAGGGAAAGGGAGGGAACTTATATTCTGGAGGAGGAGAGTACTGCTAACAATTGACAAAAGGACTATAAGTACTAGTTTCTACATATTCAATACAAATAAATTATCTTCCCCCCCCAAAGATCCTTGTTATATGAGTTTTTTGAGTAGTGAATATATTAGTTTCATTAATGCATTGTTGATTAATTATTTAGCATAAGAATGAGGAAGGATTGTTGTATGCTTGTGTATAGATGCATCCACGAGGATTAGGATCAAGGAGCCGAAATTCAATGATCCCTGCTTGATAAGGCCATTGGATGAACTTCGATTAAAATGTGCATTTTCTTTCCTTCTCTAAACTTCATTTTATGTTGATGCATGTTGAATCTAGGGAAAAATTGTTATAGTCATTATTTGAATATATGTTAGTGAACCTAACCCACTCACTGGGGAAGAGCGTTTTGCTTTCTAGCACTAAGTCAATTTCCTTGATAGTATAATTGGTGAGTCCATGGGGGAAGAAGTCATACATTTTTAGTTAGATTGGGTTGTTTCACTTGACTATTTAGTCTTTAGAAGCCTTATTATCGTTGGTATTTCCTCTATGATTAGTTTGAAAAAGTTTGAGCTAAATCTGAGCAGTTTTGCTCAACATTTTTATCAAATTTATCTCTCTTTGATTTCTTGGTCGTGCTTGTTAGTATAGTAGGATAAAATGATCATGCCTTTCAACCCTAAACTAGATACCAAGCTTTCTTCATCGCCCTTTTTGGGCCAACAATAGTGACGAGAGAACCAAAAGGTGATCTTTTGCACTTGTTTTTTTGGTTTTTTTTCTTTGATTGTTTGTCCTACACTTACACATAACACTTAGGAGTAGTTAAAATATTTTTTTCATTGAGGTACTTGGTTTAGGATTCAAGAGTGCACATCTCCAAGGCCATAAAATGTGAAATTAGGAACTTGAGTAAAGAGAGACAATCCACTAGGAGCAAAGGGAATTTGTTGGGAAATCAAATCTAATGCACGTGTTAAACACCACAATTAAGCTAAGTAAGTGAGGTAGATATCCCCTCTTCACTTGCTTGGTGGTAATAATGTGTGTATGGGGTTTTTAGTTAAGTGGAAATTCCTTGAGGTGAAACCACTTTTATAAATATTTGGGTTAAATATGATTAGTCCTGCATTCCCTACCCATACACCTAATATTAACCTATGATTGTTCACCTCATACATTTATTTTGAAGTGATAACCTTAGTTACTATTCCTATAAAATCACATGGGTGATTGCAAGTGGTAAATCCTTGCAGTACCTGATATACATGTCTAATCTCTGTTTTATCTCCTTTGGAGAGTATTAGTTGAAGGGAAGTACTTGCACCTCCAGTGATTGTTGTGTGAATATTGTCATAGTTGTCTCATTCTCACTTTTTTCTAGTGGTTATTGAGAATTCATATTTCTCAACAGCTATTGTTTTGGAAGGCTCCCTTACCCAAAATTTCACAAATTAGAGCAAGGCCTTAACAAACTTACTTTAATTTTTTGAAAACTAGTTTGCTTATTGAATCTCCAGGATCTTTTGTAGTAGTATGCTTATTACGATACT
This sequence comes from Pseudotsuga menziesii, assembly GCA_001517045.1. Lineage (NCBI taxonomy): Eukaryota > Viridiplantae > Streptophyta > Pinopsida > Pinales > Pinaceae > Pseudotsuga > Pseudotsuga menziesii. The sequence continues at coordinate 183,371 of LPNX011030666.1, read as the reverse complement.
AATTCTAGCAAGCACTAAGATTTATTGTTTACATTTTATTGCATTTTAAAGCAAGAATTTACCACATTAAAAAATGGCTAACCTACCAACTCATCATTCAAGGTGATAGAGAGGTGAATCACCAGAGCTTGTAGGCCTCGTTACCTCATGGAGATGCTTAAACTCACCAAAAACAATTTATAGTGACGTAGAGGATGAAACATTCACAAATCTCTAACGGTGCTATTGGATAAATAAATTATTTCTTAGAATATGATCAAACACTTTCACAAAATGTATTAATTCTAGATTAAATAAATACAATTGATGAACTTACTCCACGTGAAATTGAGACTATTGAGAACTCAACACTTGTCAAAAACAATCCACATTTGACAGATCCTAAGGGTCCAATTATACTTGTTGTGGGAGAGTCACTTGTTGATATGTCTTCCTTTTTTCACTAATTTACAATATATACAACACACCGAGTTATATTGTAATGCATCATTAGTAGTGCCAGGGTCTAACTCTACATTGCATCGTGTGGCTATTGGGGGTTATCATGCCTCCACTACAACTAATGCACATCATAATTTGGGCAACCATCCTTATGTGATTCCATTGGTAAGCATGCTAGTCCCACGACCCAATGTTCCTTCTCCTAGTATGGCAATGACAAACACTTCAATTCCCACCAATAACTTCTCAGGTCCTAATTTCAATATAAGCACGCTAACTTTATATTCAAGTATTCCTACTAGTGGGTATGCTTTACCAAACATGGGGTTTTCCTATGGTTGGGATGGTCCATCCAATACCATCTAAATTTTGTTAGGAGATGAAGCCAATATCGAGATATCCAATACCATTCATATATATATCTCAATGAGAACCATGAGATACTCATATGCATCAAGTGTGGAGCGCTCAAGGAAAATTTTTTATAGACCCTTTAAGTGTATTTTAGTTTCTTATGGAACCCTCATATGTATTGTATAAAAGGGGAGTGACCTCTCAAAAATTTTACCTTAAGATATATATAAAAGAAATAATAAAAGATTGAAGCTTCCATTAACCTATGGTTTTACCTACGTATAACAAGGTTTCCATGTAGATATCATGTTCTATTATTATTGTTGTTTTCTTATGGTTTTTATTAATTTGTCCTAAAATATTGTATTAGAGCCTACAAACTTGTAAGCATAGGATTTCTGCAGGTGGGAGATGCAACAATGGAAGGGGGTTTAACTAAGTTCAAGATTGAGAAATTCGATGGCAATAATTTCTCCCTATCGAAGATGAAGGTGTAGGATATGTTGGTTAAGAATGACCAAGCCCTATCATTGAAAGGGGTTATAAAAAAAATGAATGACATGATAGATGAGGTATGGATAAAGCTAGACAGAAAGGTGGGTTCTACATTCCGTCTTTTCCTTGAAGACACTTTCTTGTGCAATGTTATTGAAGTACATACAACATAATCCTTTGGGAGAAAAAATGGAAGTTGCATGAGATAAAATCAACAACAAATAAGGTTTTATTGAAAAAGAAATGTTTCATTTGAGGATGAAGGAGGGTTCCACTATGGAAAATCATCTGAATAAGTTTAATACCCTAATAAACAAACTTCTCTTGGTTTGTGTAAAGGTGGACTACAAGGACAGAGTGATCACTTTACTCTGTTCCCTCCCAGATACTTGGGATCATATGGTGGTGACTGTCAGCAACTGATCATCAGGAACTATGAAATTTGATGATGTGGTAGCTTATTACTAGGAGAAGAGTTGAGGAAAAAATTATCTTTGAATCCCTTTACTGGTGAAACCCTATCTATGAGAGGGATATATAGCGAAAGGGATCAACAAGGGAGATCACAGTCTAGATCCAAGTCCAGAGGATGAAATAAATGGATGTTATTGAACTATGGGAAACTAGGGTACTAGAAGAAGGATTGTTGGTATATGAAGAAGGAAAATAAGGATGAAAGTCTAGATCAATCCTCATATGAAGTTAGGACAATGGATTTAGAAGAGATCAAACCATGTGAGGCTTTCTGTTTTAGTAATTAACAATATATATTTATTATATGTTTGGGTTATTGTCTCAAATGCATATTTACGCATGTCTCCACATAGAAATGGGGTTTTCAATTACTATACCTATAGTAGTGGGATGGTCTACTCAGGTGATGACCATCCTTTAGAAATTTGGGAACAAGGGACATTAAGATCAAGCTAGACAATGGGAGAGAAAGTAAGTTGTGTGAAGTACTACAAAAAGTACTAGAAAAATACTAAGATCTTTTTTCTCAAAGGTGATGGATAAGTTGGGGTGTTATACTACCTTTGATGATAGTTGATGCTAAATTACCAAAGGAGACCTCGTGGTAGCAAAAGAGGAATCTTATGGGACCCTGTATTAATATGTAGTTATATTGTAACAAATCATGCAACACCAATATGCTCAGAGAATGTTTTGGATGTAGTGATGTACACACAACAAGATTTCAACCCAAAATCCAACGAAAAAATCCGACGAAATCCAATGAAAAGTACTGTTTTGTCGGATTTCAATTTGAAATTTGAAATTTTGATTAGTTTTTTTTATATTGTAGAATTAGTTGTCGAATTTCCAACTTACATTTATACTGTCGAATTTTTTACTCCAGCTCATCGGATATTTGACTTCAAGGATGTTAGATTTCCGACTCCACTGTTGTCGGATGTATGACCACACTGTCATCGGATATGCGATGAAACATCGTTGTATTGGCGACGTAATTGCCATTTTTTGTTTGCAATGATAACAAGGCCTTTTGCAACGATAACTAGGTTAATATCGTCGGTTATTCAACGACTGTTGAATCTGAAAATATATAAATTACAGAAACGTTTCGACATGTTTGCTATAGAATCGATGAACGTTTTGGGGAAATTAGTTTATTCCTCGACGAATGGTTTGAGGAATTGTTTTATTCCTCGACGGACGGTTTGCAGAATTATTTTATTTCTCGACGGACTGTTTATGGAAATCATTTTATCGACAGATGGTTTGCGGAAATTATTTTATTCTTTGACAAACCACCATTTGTGGAATAGTGATGTGTGGACCTTGATTTTTTAAGTTTGTCAATAGTATTCATTCAAGCTTTTTTTGACAAAATGTCAAATAGCAATATTGCTGATCCAAATGAACAAAATCGACAATTGCTTGCTAGACTATGGGATGAAGCAAAAAGAAGGAGTGATGGGAAATGTTATTGTCCATCTAGTCAATGCAGGGGATTTAATAGGAGAAGAATATTGAACACAATAGCCACAAAGCATTGTAGGGAACATGGACACACTGAGGGGGGGAATGGATATCGTCCATTTGTAAGTTTAGCATTATAAAGTTTTTTATATTTTTTTCTTTGTTAAATGTATGTATTATTTTAATATTTACTATATTAACTTATATCTATTGATGTCTTCATGTAATTATAAAGGAAAGACAGGGCCTACGACATATCGTCCAGAGGAAGTTCTTTTAGAACAAGTACCAAAGGAACATAGAGCTATGCTTAATGGCGAACAAGTTAATAATCCTATTGAAGAAGATGATCATACTGATAATGTATTTGAAGATGATGGTTCAAATACATTGATCCATGATTCATTTAATGTTATAATGGATGATGATGATGACGATGATCATGAAAATATTGATGACTTTGATGATGTTCACGATATACCTCTTCTTGAGAAGGTATACGAACCTATTTATGAAGGCTCCAAAACAAATCTTCTCTCTGCTATATTGTTGATAATGAACTTGAAGGTTATGAATGGTCTTTCAAACATATCAATCACACAGATGTTAAGGTATGTAAAATAATCCATCACATATATATGATCGTGATAAAGGTTATATTGTTTCCTCTAATAATTGTATTGTTAATTCATAATTCAAATTAATACAGATGAAATGTGTTTCATTAATATTATTTATATATTATATTAACTCTATTTTTTTTTTTAATTTGATGTAGCTTGATAGCTGAATTTTTATTACCACCATCAAATATTTTACCTCGCACATATCGAGAATTATCTTCCATCATGAAAGAGATTGGAATGCATTATGAAGCAATTCATGCATGCCCCGATGACCATGTTATATATTATTATCAGCATGAATTTGCAATAGAATGTCCAGAATGTCATATAAGTAGATATCAAATAGATCAAGTAACAAAAAGGTGCCTCACAAGGTTCTTCGTTATATTCCCATCATTCCACGTTTGCAACGACTGTTTAGGTGCAATAACATAGCGCAATTTATGGATTAACATGCAAGGAACATAAGTCAATATGATGTCATTCAAATTCCTACAGATGGCTCTACATTTAGAGATATGGAGGAAAAGTGGCCTCACTTTAAAGAAGAACCCTGTAATCTTAGGATCTCTTTGGCAACAGATGGTGTTAATCCATTTACATAGATGAGATCCATTTACACATTGTGTCCTATTTTTGTTATCAACAATAACATTCCTCCATGGTTGTCAATAAAGAGGGAGCACACAATGTTGTTGATGATTATTCCAGGTATATTGTGTCTACAACTGTTTTATTTTTAATGTAGTTGTGGCATCTCATTTGTCGTATTTTGTTTCCTAATTCCATATCTATCTATCTATCTATCTATCTATATATATTATTTTACTCTTGTGCATGGTTTTCATAATTATATATTTTATATGTACTTCAAATAAATCAGGTAAGTTCCAAGTGAAATATATGAATGTATATATCAAACCTATTATAGACGAGCTAGTGAAGTTATGGAATGGCATCAGTATGTATGATGTATCTAGACCAATACAACAAAGGAAATTTCAATTCCGTGACCTAGAGTTAATTCATTTTGTGGTTTGTATTACTGTCTTGAAAAGCTTAGTATGAGAGGCTGAAGATTGGAAAGAGATCCAATGGATGCTGATGAAGAGAAAAGAATTGCTAATGCAACTAAGAAGAAGAGCATTAAACATTGCTTAAAATAAAGAAAACACCAAGTACAATGTTATTCCAACGAGGAGGGGAATGTAATACCTCCATTTTGACCCCCATATCATATTTTCTAGATAATGTAAATATTGTTAAAAATATGTTGTGTGATTCCTAGCGTGGATCTCACGTCCAAGGTCCCACTAGTAAACACTCAACATATAAGAAGCACATATTCTATATTTCATGATCCATGTGCTAGTAAGCCATGGAAATTGTAAAAGCATGTAAATATTTATAAATGCAAATAAAAACCCCAAAATAGGCTATAGAAGCGACTAAAATGAGGGGGATATCTATATCCACTAGGGAGAGGTGAGGGGGTTGTGGGATTGAACCCTATGTTTCCAAATGTCATATTAAGTACCCATCTTGACCTACCATGCTGTCATTTATTTTTGTTCTAAGGAAGCAATTGAGAAATTAGCTCATGAATTTAATGAGCATGGGAAGAGTTCAAAATTTTGTATGGTTGAGAATGGGCTCAATTTAATTGAACCATAAGTCATATTCCTCATGGGAATTTGTTTTCCATCCTCCACAATCCATTTTTGAACAACCAGAGAGAAATTCTAAGCAAGCAATGCATTCCTAGTAGTGAAAATTGCAGAAATCACAACTTCAAAAGAACCCACGGTTTTAAGTGCCAATTTGTCTAAAAATTCACATGAGGAGTGAAATAGAATGGGAAATCCATAGATAAAAACCCCATGATGAAATTCGGAGTGAGAGAATCCCAAAAATTAATGGGAAGACCTAGATTTGGAATCCCGAAAATGAAATTTTGTGTTTGACAGTCACATGCCTAGAAATTGGAAAATCCAATAGTGGAATGAATCGGTAGTGAGATTGGAGGTTGGAGTTACTTGATAAACTAATTGAAGGAAAGAATATATGAGAATTTATCATCTTGGACCTTTCTATGCCCACCTTGAAGATCACTGGAGGGAAGGGGCGCCTAAGGGACTATGTATCAGAGAAGGGGACCTTCCTTGTGTTGGGTGTGGTAGGTAATGTGGGTGCCAAGGTTGTTGAAGTACAATTGATATGTTTGTAGCTGTTTGGTTGAGCTTACTATCTTAGCTATCTCCTTCCCTACCTCCCTACTTTCTTGAAAAACCTAGCTTTGTGTTGGCTTAACATAAGCATTTCTTTTTAGGGATGTGGGTGACCCTGCATAGTTCCTCCTTAGTGGATAAAAAACCCATCTCGAGGGTATTCTCTGAGTGCTGAAAGAATATACGTTGGGAGAAGACCTGTGGTTGGGTGGAAATTTGCTCTTCCATAGCCAGTTGCTTGGTCAAGTGCAATTAAAAGATAAGTTCTTCTAGTGTCTTTGATTATGCTTAATTTATGTGTTATGAATGACCATTAATGGTGTTAAATTGAATGAACAGACCCAACATGAATTGTTCAATTAGATTCCTTTAAATAGAATGATAATGATTTTATTTCTATGCATGGATTATTTGTTATGCCTGCGATGAACATGCTAGTAATTGCATGATGTGTGTACTCATGGAGAAAGCTTAATTCTGTAGTGTATTTTAATTATGTGTTACACACATTTAAATGGTTGTGAATTTTGTAATATGGCCTAGGGGGTGAAATTATAGCACCGCCTACATCGCTCATGTTCCCTCTGAGGTCAGATGGATGGGAGGGGATGTGACAGAGTGGTATCAAAGTGAATGGTTGAAGCATTGGGGCTGATTGGGATGGAATCCATACTTATAGGCATAAAATCAGAATTGCATGAAAAGTGTTGATGAAGGTTGGGTGAAATTGTGATTTAAATAATGATAAAAAATCAATGCATTTAAATTTGCAGAGGATCACACCATCGTATAGAGCTCGCCAATATCTTTCCAATGACACCCATTTTGTCAAAAACGAACTTTGGACATGGAAGATATTGCAATGAGAAGTTGGTAGTAATATGGGTATCTTGCTGACTTTCAACTCCTGACATTGGAATCGGAAGGTTGGGGGACTTGTATTGTTACCATTGGGAAGGTGTAAAGGTATCAATGTCAAAGTGTTGACGACAAAATTCAAGATTGGGACTACATAAGTAGCGTATTGTTGAAGTTCATACTTCTGACTCACAACGTGCGGAAGGTGGTAGCCAGAGTCGGGAGGTCAGGGTCATATTGTTTGGAACGTTTTTTGTGGTTCCAAATTCCAGCTCCCAATGTATGGAAGGCAGTATTCAGAGTCAAGAGACCGCGGTAGCCTTGTTTGAAACCCATTTGCGCTTCCGAATTTTGAATCCCAATGTACAAAATATAGTAGTTGGGATGTTGAGAAGGCTTGTGGAGGATTTGTTTTTCCTTTCAATTCTGACTCCCGAAGTATGAAAGATAAATGGCGAAGATGGGAAGATGAGAATGAATTGTTTCGGATCAATTATGTCTTCAAATTTCTGATTTCCAATCGGATAAAGTCGGAAAGGCTTGGAAAAGTTGGGATCGACATGTCATTTTAGGNAGAGAGAGAGAGAGAGAGAGAGAGAGAGAGAGAGAGAGAGAGAGAGAGAGAGAGAGTGGAAATTATTTTAGGATTAACAAGAGAATTTTTTGCTTGAAATGGATGAGACCTGAGGCATTCATACTCCATTGGGGAATTTCACCGAAGCACCAGTGGGAGGCCCAATCCCATCCTACTCTGCTTTGACCGAATATTTGATTTAGTGGCTTTACATATCAATGTCTCGAGGCTTGATGAGAGCTTGGTTTGGGCCAAAATTTTTATAGCATGGTCATGTAATGGATATGTTGTTAAATTTAGAATATTGGAGCCAAATTACAAATGATGTGAGGTCAGGTTGTGAAAGAATGCCAAAAATCACTATTCCATAACACGTTTTTGAGATTTTGAAAAGCTTGAAGGTGGTAAAAGTGACCCTAGATGTCAAAACGAAGAAAATTTTTGAACTTGACATTTTTACTACTCATTAAGAAGGACAATTTCCATTAGACAAATATTTTCCATAAATGTTTTGTTTGGAGGATAGCCAATTTTGGTGAAAATTTTGAGATTTTTGAAAAAGTGCAAAAGTCAAAAGTAGTCAAACCCATAATTTCATAGAGGTTGATTGGAAGGTCGGATCAAACATATGAAAGATGCCGATTGATCCTTGTTATATGGATTAATTTATCCCTGTAGAAAAGTTTTCCTATTTTTCTCTATATTTACTTCTACAAGAAACTGAAGTCGGCCTCTGAGGCTAATTTCAATTGTGGAAAAAAGTGTAGAATTGAGAAAAATTAACAATTTTGAAGTAATGTAAATTCCATACCCAAAATTGGAATGGAGTAGGAGGATATGAGTTGGAAATATTAGATGGAGGGGATCAATGTTGCACAATCATAATTTTAACGAGGAATTCATGTGTCTCAGGGATTAGAACAAAAAAGTTCCTATAACCTTGTTTTGACAAAAAATGTGTCAATAGGTGTTAGTTTCAACAATGCCTGAAAATTAATTTTGGGGTATTTGTTTTCAAATGTATGAAGCTAAACTATAGGATAATAAAATTAAAGGTTTTATTTTTGAAACATGTTTTTAGTTGTTTGAAATAGAAGGAAAAGCAGAGCCTTCGGGCTTGAATGGGAAAGAAATTCTCTCTGTTGGTGACCTCCAAAATGTCTAAGATATTTAACAAAAGAAAGATTGTAAAATGGTGCAAAAGTGTACTATAGGTGAGAGCGACTCCAAATAAGTGTAGTATAGATAGACATCATAAAATTGCTTGCTAGCCAACAATTTACATAATTCAACTAAGTAAGAGTTGGATGCTTTGTAGCATGATGATTTCGTGGATGAGCAATGATAATCAAGTGGTAGTGCTATGGTAATTCATGTTAACATGTGGGAATACTTGTTGAATGGATACGAATGCATCCAAGTATTATTGTGACTAAATTGTGTGATTTTAATTGGAATGAAGAGCCATGGGAGCTCTTGATTAGTTGACATCGATATTGTACTCGATATGCTCAGTAAGGTATGCTATACACTAGTAAGTAGGGAAATGCAATTTGTCAAGGTGATAGATGAACTAGTGTATCAAAAAGTGTATTCCTGCTAAAATAAGTTTTCATGAATGGGATAACACATTCCAATATGTACCTGCAATGTGGTTCATGGTAGTGACAAAATTCCCATGTCGAGGATGCCAATTAGAGAATTAGGCATTCTTGTGTGTCATTCAATATTGTGGAAAAATATTTCCATGGGAAAATAAAGAAAGTATCATAGTTGAATGAGATGCAAGGACATATAATAGACCTTGAAAGACTTGCTATGGATTTAGAATGAAATAAATTGCAGTGTTATTAAGTGTTAAGAAATCCAAGAAAGGTCAAGTTGGATATGACCATAATTGTTCAAAGGAAATGGAGCAGCAAGGTAGTGTGAACAAAGTGAAATGAGAGCTATTGTAATGACCAAGGAATGCTACAATGGGGAGAATCAATGGTTGTAGCAACACTTGGAAAATGATCTCTAGAGGCCATGAAATCGATCCAACTATGATATATAAGAGGAATTCCATGCTATGATGAGTAATTAGAAAGGGAGAATTCCTTAACTCTTCTCTTACTAATATAATTATATTTTTTGTTTTTTTGTACAGAAAATTATGGCATAGGAATGCTTGAAATGCAATAGATTAAATAAGTGAAAGGTTTGTGAATTCTTAGGCATATTAAGAAATAATGCATAGTACATGTGAAGATGTTTATGAATGCATATGATATTGCATATCGATTGAAGTAGTGAGATTTTACATACGCAATGGGCCACTAATGACAATTATAAATGAGTTATACAACTTGACGGGAACACGACATTGTTCTTGTTTTTTGAGGGTCAATTTTAATCGTTGTTTTTACCTCAATTTCAGAAAGTGTGTATACTCGTAGCACCAATTTTCATTTTGAGCCTTTTTTTTATTTTGAAATTTCTTCGTGATAAGGAAACTATAATATTTCATTTTTAACCCCGTTTTTGGGATTTTGAAAATTTTAGGTCATAAGAAAACTATAATTTTTTATTTACAAATGCGTTTTTTTAATTTTTACTAAAAATATATACATTTAGGAGTTAGTTATAATGAAAAAACGTATATATTTTTTATTTTTGAATTTTCACTTTTTGAATTTTTTTTTAAAGCTATACTTTCTTAAAATTTTAACCTTGAATAAAACTGATAGTTATTTTAAGAGGTCCACTTTTGAATCTAGTAGTCAATTTAGGGTTTAGATTACAATGATACCACCCATAGTTATTTTTGGGGTTGGTTTTTTTTTGTTGTTGAAGCAAAAATATGAATTTTATGGTTTAATATACAGTTTTATTATGAATTATAACATAAATTCTTTTATTTTATATGGAAAGAGTGGTGAAATAATTTATTAAGTAATTTGTGTTTAACTAAGTGCTAGTTATATATAGTGTTACTGAGAGATTTAATAAATACAATTTTAAATTACGATACAATGACATAATAATGGCATTTTTTGAAAAAGTGTGCTACCAGTAGCATGAGTTTTCGATTCAGGGCTTTGTTTTAAGGTTATTGTAAATAAGATTAAGGACTGATTTCGTCCATGTCCATATTTTTAGCCCCCCAAAAAATGGTGCCACCAGTAGCACCACTTTTTGATTTGGAGGTGTTTTTTAGTGTTTTTTCACAAAAACAAGAGTTTTTATGTGTAGAGTTCTCATTTTGAGTATAAATTTCTCGTCAAGTTGTATAACATGTTTATAGTGGTTGATGATGATTGTATGACCAGATATGGTTGCAACATGGTTAAAGATGTTTATGATGTTATTACATGTAACCAACATTATTGTGAAGGGAATCTATAGCAATAGATCTATGAGCAAGAAGTTGGTGGAAGGGTTGTATAGTCCTTCGTAAGAGGCCAACCTATTAGATAACATCATAAATGTTGATGACATCCATGTAGGTAATGGCATGTATATCCTGAGTGCATAGGTGTTGAAAGGGGACTAGGTAAGAATCCATCTAGCCATATTTTAATCACCATGACTTGGTTTTCATGTGATTTCAGATGCATTGATCTAAGTTTTAACCCATTATGTATGGTGAGTATGGGGTAGTAAGGGAAATGAGCCTTATGCCATATAACTATTTAGAATCTCAAATGCATTCATATGAAATAATAGCATGCCATGTGTGTATGTATGCTATGAGTTTAATAACCTGAGTAAGTGAGGATTGATGGTCCTATTATGGTAGTGCATGCCATATAAGATAGTCATGGGTAAGGCCATAATGTGGTTGGATATGGTAATTCTATAGTGTTACACAAGTACCCTATGAAATCCCTATTTTTTTAATCTGGGATGAAACCTCTTTGCCAACAGGAAGGGAGTGAGTGAACTCCTAATGTTGTGTTTGGGTGAAGAAGGAAGGAACCTAGGTAGCTAACCAAGTGATTGGGGTGATGGCTCGTTATTGTGCTAAGGCTTTAGATAGAAATCCCAAAACATCATGGTGGAATGCATAACATGACATTATTGTATTCATGAATCAATGCAAGGATTCATTGATGGAATGTATCTTAAAATATTTTGTAAATATTGTGGTTATGTATCATATGTGTGGGTACACATATTAATATGCATTGTGTGAATGCATGGTTGTGATATACATTTCATTACAATTAGATAACATCTGAAATGATAGAACTATTGGCAATTCTAATATCATTTTATGAGCTGCTATGAATGTAGGGAAATGAATTGCATGAAGAAGGTAGACATGTTTGAAGGCCTACTAGAATGCTCTATTGGAAGGACAGAGTTGCATGAAAGCATATGACTGTGTAACCACGGGTATTTAAAATTTTAATTGATGGCATAGATAAAGTGATTGTATCATGAAATTTTATTGTAATAATGATGCATATAAAGTGTATGTGTTTCATTTCACTTGAAATTTTAACAACTATTAGTGTTGAACTATTGCGTGTTATAATTCTTAGATCACTTCAGTGATTCTTGTCAATGTTACAATGAAAATATTATATGCATGAGTACTCACAACTTGTTTGGATGATTGAAAAGTTGATATCACCGGTATAATTTTATTGGATACAACAATGTGTGTAAGTCCATAATAAAGGTTGGAAGATACTGTGAGTAACGGCCAAACATTATGAGAAGGAACTCATTGTTTTGAAATATTATTCCTGTAGGGAACATATTGTAAAATATCAATATTTTATTAATAACTATTATTGATTGTTTGGATGATATGGAAATGTCTTCAGAGAACATGTTGTAGGTGGATGTTGAGGTTATGGCAGCGAGTGTTAAACCATAAGGGAAAGCATGATTCCACTTACAAGAGCCAAACAAAATTGTGAATTTAATTATGAGTTACAACTTCATATTTTAATTGGAGTAGTAATTCTACTAATTGTCTGGATGTTGCAAGTTGTGTTAGGAGGACACATTGCAAGAAGACCATGTGTTGTGCAATACAAGAACCAAACAACATGAGCATGGACTCATGACTGAGTAAATTAACTTTATGTAGGAGACAAAATTAAAGATTAATATTTGAATTTTATTATATATGTTATTGATTGTTTGGTTGTTTGTGAATTGTGTTAGGATGACACATTGCAAGAATACCATGTGTTTTGCTTGCAAGAGCTAAACATCATGAGAATGAGATCATGTTTGGAAAATTTGGTTTTTGTATAAAAGATATTTGAGAATTTCTAATTAAAATTATTATGATAATTATATCATGGCGATGGGATGGAACATGTATTACTTCAGTAGTAAATTTTGTTTAATATTTTGATGATATCTCATGCGAAGGAAATGATTGTAAGCAATGTAGGTTAGATAGTGAAAAAATACCAATGGGGAAGATGTTGGTCGGCGAAGCTAAAACTGCAAAAAAAGTGCCAAGTGTAGCTTGGGTTTGAGGAACCCTATAAAATTCCTTGCATGTGTTTATCTCTCTGTAGTGTTGTTAAAAACAGTAAGAGCATAGCTACTAAGGTGGATTGCATGGGTATTGGTAATATTGGATGGGTATGCCCAAGGGACTATGTACATTAGAAGGGATACCAACCTTGTGTTGTGTGAGTGGGTATTGTGGGGCCATGCTAGCCTACAATTAAGTGATATGGTAATTCATGTTAACATGTGGGAAGACTTGTTGAATGGATAAGAATGCATCCAAGTATTATTATGACTAAATTGCATTATTTTAATTGGAATGAAGATCCATGGGAGATATTGATTAATTTATATGGATATTGTACTCGATATGCTGAGTAAGGTATGCTATACACTAGTAATTAAGGAAATGCAATTTTTGAAGGTGATAGGTGAACTATCCTATCAGAAAGCGTATGCATGTTAAAAGAAGTTTTCATGAATGGGATACCACATTCCAATATGTGTACCTTCCATGTGGTTCATGGTAGTGACAGAATGCCCATGCATAGGATGCCAATTAGGGAATTGGGCATTCTTGTGTGTGGTTCAAAATTGTGTAAAAATATTTCCATGGGAAAAGAAAGAAAGTATCATAGTTTAATGAGATGCAAGGACATAAAGTAGACCGTGAAAGACTTCCTATGGATTTATAATGAAATAAATTGTAGTGTTATTAAGTGTTAAAAAATCCAAGAAAGGTCAAGTTGGATTTGACCATAATTGTTGAAAGGAAATGGAGCAACAAGGTAGTGTGAACAAAGTGCAATGAGAGATATTGTAATGACCAAGGAATGCTACAAAGGGGAGAATCAATGGTTGTAGCAACAATTGGAGAATGATCTCCAGAGGCCATGGAATCAGTCTAGCCATGATATAGAAGAGGAATTCCATGCTATGATGAGTAATTGGAAAGGGAGAAATCCTTAACCCTTCTCTTACTAATATAATTATATTTTTTATTTTTATGCACAGAAAATTATGGCATAGGAATGTTGGAAATGCAATAGATTAAATAAATGAAAGGTTTGTGTATTATTAGGCATATTAAGAAATAATGTACAGTACATGTGAAGATGTTTATGCATGCATATGATATTGCATATCGGTTAAAGTAGTAAGGCTTTACATATGCAATGGGACACTAATGACAATTATAAACAAGTTATACAACTTGACGAGAAACCGACATTGTTCTCATTTTTTTGGGGGTCAATTTTAATCGTTGTTTTGACCTCAATTTCAGAAAGTGTTTATACTGGTAGCACCAATTTTTATTTTGAGCCATTTTTTGTGATTTTGAAATTTCTTAGTGATAAGGAAACTATAATTTTTCATTTTGAACCATGTTTTTGGGATTTTGAAATTTCTAGGTCATAAGGAAACTATAATTTTTATTTACAAATGCGTTTTTTCAAATTTTACTAAACATATATACATTTAGGAGCTAGTTATAATGAAAACATGCATATATTTTCGATTTTTGAATTTTCACTTTTTTGAATGTTGTTTTTGATTTTTTTTTCAAGCTATAATTTCTTAAAATTTTAAACTTGAATAAAACTGACAGTTATTTTAGGAGGTCCACTTTTGAATCCAAGGGTCAATTTATTGTTTCGATTACAATGATAACACCCATAGTTCATTTTGGGGTTGTTTTTGTGTTTTTGAAGCAACAATATGAATTTTATTGTTTAATATACAGTTTTATTATGAATTATATCGTAAAGTCTTTTATTTTATATGGAAAGAGTGGTGAAATAATTTATTGAATAATTTGTGTTTAACTAAGTGTTAGTTATAGTGTTACTGAGATATTTAATAAATACATTTTAAATTATGATACAATGGCATAATAATGTCATTTTTTGAAAAAGTGTGCTACTGGTAGCATGCGTTTTCAATTCATGGCTTGATTTTAAGGTTATTGTAAATAACATTAAGGATTTTTTTCGTCCATGTCCATATTTTTAGCCAAAAAAATGGTGCTATTGGTAGAACCACCTTTTGATTTGGAGGTGTTTTTTGGTGTTTTATTTCACAAAATAGGAGTTTTTATGTTTAGAGTTCTCATTTTTAGTATAAAGTTCTCGTCAAGTTGTATAACATGTTTATAGTGATTGATGATGATTATATGGCCAAATATGGTTGCTACATGGTTGCATATGTTGATGATGCTATTGCATGTATCCAACATTATTGTGAAGGGAATCTATAGCAATAGATCTATGAGCAAGAGGTTGGTGGAAGGGTTATGTAGTCCTTCTTAAGAGGCTAATCATTTAGATAACATCATAAATGTTGATGACATCCATGTAGGTAATGGTATGTATATACTGAGTGCATAGGTGTTGAAAGGGGAATAACTAAGAATCCATCTAGCCATATTTTAATCATCATGAATTGGTTTGGATGTGATTTCAGATGCATTGATTTGAGTTTTAACCCATTAGGTATGGTGAGGTATGGGGTATTAAGGGAAATGAGCCTTATGCCATCTAACTATTATAATTTCAAATGCATTCATATGAAATAATATCATGCCATGTGTGTATGTTTGTTATGAGTTTAATAACCTGAGTAAGTGAGGACTGATAGTCCTGTTGTGGTAGTGCATGCGATATAAGATAGTCATGGGTAAGGCCATAATCTGGTTGGATATGGTAATGCTATAGTGTTACACAAGTACCCTATGAAATTCATATTGGTTTTAATCTAGGATGAAACCTCTTTTCCAACAAGCAGGGAGTGAGTGAACTCCTAATGTTGTGTTCAGGTGAAGAAGGAAGGAACCTACATATCTAACCAAGTGATTACGGTGATGGATGGTTATTGTGTTGAGGATTTAGATAGACATTTCAAAACATCATGGTGGAATGTATAAAATGACATTATTGTATTCATTAATCAATGCAAGGCTGCATTGATGGAATGTATCTTAAAATATTTTGTAAATATTGTGGTTATGCATCGTATGCGTGAGTACACATGTTAATATGCATTGTTTGAATGCATGGTTGTGATATACATTTCATTACAATTAGATAACAACTAAAATGATAGAATTATTGGCAATTCTAATATCATTTTATGAGCTGTTATGAATGCAAGGAAGGAATTTCATGAACAATGTAGACATGTTTGAAGGCCTAGAAGAATGCTTTGTTGGCAAGATGAAGTTGCATGAAAGTATATGATTGTGCAACCATGAATATTTAAAATTTTAACTGATGGGATAGATAAAGTGATTGTATCATGAAATTTTATTGTAATAGTGATGCATATAAAGTGAATGTGTTTCATTGTACTTGAAATATTAACAGCTGTAAGTGTTGAACTATTGCGTGTTATAATTCTTAGATCACTTCAGTGATTCTTGTAAATGTTATAGTGAAAATATTATATGCATGAGTACTCACAACTTGTTTGGATGATTGAAAAGTTGAGATCACTGATAGAATTTTATTGGATACAACAATGTGTGTAAGTCCATAATAAAGGCTGGAAGATACTGTGTGTCAAGGCCAAGCATTATGAGAAGGAACTCATTGTTTTGAAATATGATTCCTGTGGGGAACATATTGTAAAATATTAATATTTTATTAATAACCATTATTGATTGTTTGGATGATATGGAAATGTGTTCAAAGAATATGTAGGTGGATGTTGAGGTTATGGAAGTGAGTGTTAGACCATAAGGGAAATCATGATTCCACTCACAAGATCCAACCAAAATTGTGAATTTAATTATGAGCTACAACTGCATATTTGAATTGGAGTATTAATGCTACTGATTGTTTGGATGTTGCAAGTTGTGTTAGGAGGACACATTGCAAGAATCCCATGTGTTGTGCAATGCATGAACCAAACAATATGAGCATGGAATCATGACTGAGTAAATTAAATTTATGTAGGAGACAAAATTAAAGATTGAGATTTGAATTAAATTATATATGTTATTGATTGTTTGGTTGTTTGTGAATTATGTTAGGATGACACATAGCAAGAATACCATGTGTTTTGCTTGCAAGAGCCAAACATCATGTTTTGGAAATTTGGTTTTTGTATAAAATATATTTGAGAATTTCTAATTAAAATTATTATGATAATTATATCATGGCAATGGGATGGAACATGTATTACTTCAACAGTAATTTTTTTTAATATTTTGATTATATCTCATGCGAGCGACATGCTTGTATGCAATGTAGGTGAAATGGTGAAAATATTCCAATGGGGAAGATGTTGGTCGATGAAGCTGAAAATGCAAAGAAAATGCCAAGTGTATCTTGGGTTTGAGGAACCCTATAAATTTCCTTTCACATGTTTGTCTCTCCGTAGTGTTGTTAAAAGCAGTAAGAACATAGGTAATCAGGTGGATTGCATGGGTATTTATAACATTTCTACACTCAAACCAAAGATCACTAGAGGGATGGGTATTCCCAAGGGACTATGTAGCAGAGAAGGGGTACCATCCTTGTGTTGTGTGAGTGGGTATTGTGGGGCCATGCTAGCCTATAGTTAAGTGAGTTACCTATGGAGTTCTTGAAGGGAACCACTGGTTTGCATAAATGAAGTGGCCATGTGGTTATTTTAGTGTCTGATAAACCCAGTCAACGCAAGGACTTGGAATTGGATATTGAATGTTGTGGTGCAACTAGAATGTTGTCCAAACATTTTATTTATATGTATGCACAAGTGATTTGAGGATTGCAGAAACTTGTTTACCTTTTGATGCACACACGAAAGAGCACTGGAAGGGGTTGGTATGCTGAACTGCTTGTATAATAGAGAAGAGATACCATACTTGTGTTAGATGGGGTAGTTCTTGTGGGTGCCATAGTTGTCTAAAGTCACATAGGGATACCTGTGGAGTCGAATGAGGATGCTTATGAATATAGGTATTTTCTTTACTTTGCATCTTCTTGTTTATTTGTGTTAGAAAAACATGATCACAGAGCAATAAAAATAAACAATAAACATGATGCAAATATTAAAACACATTACAAGAGATACACATATATAACATGGTTCACCCAAGATGGGATACGCCCACACAAATATTTCTTGTCCTTTATAATTATTCCATCCAACAAAATGAAGGGATACAACCTGCAACAATCACACTACACTTCCTCTTCACTCTCTCACAATCACAAAGATCACTTTTACAATTCTATAATATAACACGCAACCGTATTACAATGATTTCCTTTAATAGGGGAATTACCATGGGAAAATACCATGGGTCACCCAATACCATGTGCCCATAAAATGTTAGCTAACAAACATCCCAAAAATTTCTTTCGAGGGTGCTTCCCCCAGACCCCTATGGAGAGACGATGTCCTCCCGCACCTACATGCTGGGACGAGTGTACAGTAAAAATGTGGTACATACATGAATGAACAATTACATCTATGAATCTGAAAGATTAGGCTCCACAACCAATAATATCCCACTTGGATGTTGATCACAACAACTCCACCACTGCCACACTTGCTAGACTATGCTTTGAACCTTGGACTTGGAAAATTTCTTTTCTTCACCTCGATGCTTGAAGGACAACTAAAACTGATAAGGAAATCAATTTGTCTCTATTTATTGTTGATGTATTTGTAACTTCGGAATGTATTCATCTATGTATCTTACGTATCTATAATGTTTATTCCGGGATGTATCTATAATGTAATTGAGTCATGTTGTCATGCCTCGATGTTCCAATTGGGAGGATCAATAATGTAAACAAGTCATGTCAAGTCATTGTGGGTAATCCTCTGATTGTCTAAGGGTTAAAGTCCTCGCAGTTCCGGGGCACTAGGGTTATTAGACTCTCCTAGTAGAGGTCGGCCCTGTTAGGGTTTTAGTCATGTCGAGATTAGTATAAATAGAGAACTGGAGTCTCTATTTATCACACAACTCATACACACTCAAGTGTAGCGCATAGTTGAGGAAGGAGAAGACACTGGGGCTAGATAAGAAGAAGGTTACTGCTGTCGGGAGATCACTTACTATTTTGGTGCTGATTCTATCTCTGAGGAAGTTGTGGGGTTTTCTCCATTTATGGTTTCCCTGAGGAAAAACACTGTGTTTATTGTCTCTTGTGTTTGATTGCTGTACTTGTTATTCTCTCAGTTAAAGATCCTAATAATGATACCTTAATGTTGAAAAACTAACATGGAATTAGAGCTAACCTGAGAAGAAGACACTGTGCAGTTGCGGGAACTAGGGTTTCCTAGTTTGTGGATCTTCCTCCATAGATTTTCAGCAAAAGTAAGGTGGAATAACTCTCCTCCTTAGGGTGCATCTTTCTGTCGAAGAAGAATCCAAGTCTGAGGTTTTTCAGTTTTGGACCCAACACTACTGCCGGAAATTAGGGATTTTCACAGAAGAGGAATTTTTCAGTGAGCCCAGACCTGGATTGATCTCCTCCCCAAAATCAAAGTTAGGGACAAATTTCAAGGCATTTGGGTGGACAGATCTCCGAAAAATAAAAACCATAATTTGCTCCTATTCCAGTACTACGGGATTTCAGCTCCAAATCCAAATCTGACATCTTGACCTGGTAAGATCTAAATATTTTGTATTTCCATTTGAGGTTCTCAGTTTAATATGTCTCATCATACCAAGCTTGATGAAAAGCTTGAGGGAGATGATAACTTCCGAGCCTGGAAGTATAGGATCTCCCTGGTCCTGGAAGAGAATGAATTAGACTCCTACATCCATGAGGAGGTTCCAGTTCCAGAGGGAGATGAGGCAAAGGCCTTACGTAAGAAGAATATGGTTATGGAAAAGAGGATCATTGCTGATTCTATCAAGGATCACCTTATACCTCAGGTGTCCTATCTCAAGACACGTAAAGCTATGTTTGATGCCCTAACCAAATTGTTTGAAGGGAAGAACATAAACCGGAAGATGACTATGAGGAATCAACTGAAGAATGTGAATATTCAGAATGCAGAGACCATCCAGTCTTACTTCACAAGGGTTTCTCAGATCAAGGAACAATTAGAAGCTGTAGATGAAGAAGTGGAGAATGCAGAGATTATGATGACAACACTGAATGGCCTTCTTAGGTCATGGGATTCTTTCATCCAAGGAATTTGTGCCAGAAATAAGTTAGTCAAATTCAGTAAACTATGGGAAGAATGTTCTCAAGAAGAAGCACGTATAGCAGCTCAAGAAGAGAATATGGGAAGTGAAGACCAAGCTCTCACAGTTCACTCCAAGAAAGGCAGAAGAAGACCTCATTACTCCAAAGGTAAGGATCCTCATCATAGAGATAACCTTAGAAGGGGCTTATCAAAATTGAGATGTTATACATGTGATGAAAGAGGAAACTTTGCAAAAGACTGTCCTAAGAACAAGGGTCACTCTCATAAGAAGAAGGGGAGCAAAAGAAGACATCATGCTCATGCTGCAGAGGATGATGAACCCTCCAAGAAAAGAACTAGATATGAAAGTGAAGATTCTTCAAGCGAGGATGAATATGTTCTAATCTCCGCTCTCATAGGTAACATTACTCATGGAAGTGATGATTGGCTTATAGACAGTGGGGCTTCCAAACATATGATTGGATTCAAGGAATCCTTTGTGAGACTGTTAGAACATGAATCACCTCACAAGGTGAAGCTAGGAGATGACTACCAATATCCAATAAAAGGTAGTGGGGAATATTCATATAAATTAGACTCTGGAAATTCTCTAACAATGAAGGAAGTATTGTTTGTGCCAGGACTCAAGAAGAACCTTCTCTCCATATCAGCATTGGATGCAAAAGGAATGAGGGTTGCATTCATAGATGGTCAAGTCATCATGTGGCCAAGAGAAAAGACTATCGATGATGCGGTGGTGATTGGAGAACAAGAAGGATGTTTGTATAAATTGAAGGGCCATCCAAAACAAGCATTGGTCCATGACACAGTAGAGACAAGTGAACTTTGGCATAGAAGGCTTGCACATGTGCATTACAGAGAACTACGTACAAGCAAGGTTGTTGAAGGTCTTCCAGAATTCCAAGCAAAACATGATGGGGTCTGCAAGGGATGTGCAAAAGGAAAGAATACAAAGAAGACATTTCCTAGCAGTGAAAGCAAAGCCAAAGGAATCCTAGAAATCATCCACTCTGATGTATGTGGTCCTATGTCATCAAACTCACTAAGAGGGTATGCATATTATGTTTCTTTTATTGATGATTTTTCTAGGAAGACATGGGTTTACTTCGTGAAGAAAAAAATGAAGTATTCAGCAAATTCAAGGAATTCAAAGCCTTGATCGAGAACCACACTGAAAGGAAGATCAAGAATTTTCTATCAGATAATGGTGGAGAATTCACTTCGAATGAATTCAAAGAGCTATGCAAAGAATCAGGGATTAAGAGGGAGTTGTCCACTCCTTATAATCCACAATAGAATGGGATTGCGGAATGGAAGAACATAACCATCATGGAAGCTGCAAGAGCCATGCTTCATGATCAAGATCTTCCTATGCATCTTTATGCTGAAGCTACCAGAACAACGGTGTATGTAGAGAACCGTACTCCACATAGAGTACTTGAGAACAAGACTCCTAAAGAAGTCTTCTCCGGCAAGAAACCAGAAGTCAGCCATCTCAGAATATTCAACTATCCTGTGTACATACACATTCCAAAGGCAAAAAGGACAAAATTAGATCCTTCAAGAAAGAAGGGTATATCTGTGGGATGCTCTGAAAGCTTGAAGGCTTACAGAATCTATTTCCCAGGATACAAGAAGATTGACATTAGCAGGGATGTGACATTTGATGGAGACACATCTTACAACAAATCCAGAAAGATACCTGCTGAAGAACCTGAAGAAGCAGAAGCACCCAGAATTCATGATACAACCATGAATTAATAAATTCAAGAAGAAGATCGAGAATTTGAAGAACCACAAAAACCTATAGATCCACCTCTAGAGAAGAATCCTCATAAGAGGAAACCTGGTTGGGTACAAGAACTTATCCAAGGTGTGGAAATATATGGGGCTTCAGAAGAGAATCACTAAGAAAGAAAGAAGACCAGATCCTGCTCTGGGTATGTAGCTTTACTATGTGATTTCATTGATAAAGAACCTTCCAGTTATGAAGAATTGGCAGAATGGAAAGAATGGAAGGATGCTATGATCAAATAATATCAATCGATCATGAAGAATGATGTTTGGGATGTTGTCCCAAGACTAGAAGGGAATTCAGTTGTAACTTCCAAATGGATCTACAAGATCAAGCATGCTGCAGACGGTAGCATTGAAAAGTATAAGGCAAGATTTGTGGCTCAGGGTTTCTCTCAGAAAGAAGTAATAGACTATGAAGAAACCTTTGCACCTGTAGCCAGATACACTTCCATCATATCAGTACTTTCTCTAGCTGTTGGAGACATTTACCATCATAGACACCTTTTTGGTCAAATTAGCCTAGTTAAACCACTTTCCTAAGTATAATTGACATTAATTGACATCCATGGAGCATTAATTGCCATCATCCAGTCACACCCACACCTACCTACAGTCAAGGAGGCTAACTTAGCCTTCTCCTATAGTCAAGGAGGCTAACTGGAGCACTCCAGGGGTGATGTGAGTGATATTAATGCACCTAATTGCTAACTGGTGGTTACAAATCAGTTCAACCAGTCAGTTAAGGTGCCTCCTCTCATTAAATATATTATTTAATGATTATTTATTATTATTTAATGATCTAGAGTCAACAGGGCACCTCCACCAACTTCTGATGATCAGTTCAGCTTCAGTTAACCTCATTGGTGTTCATTGAAGTCATGGAGCACTAGCACTTGATGGTTGGCTTGCTATGACATGTGTTTGATCTCCTTTAGTTGAGATTCAGTCATTTATTGCACTTCGACTTCAGTTAGGGTTTTGGTCAAGTGGTTAACTGAGTGTGATTGAATGGCTAAGAGTCAATTAAGCCAGACTCACTCATTGATTTCGAATTGCCTCCTTAGGTATTCGAATTTCTCACTCATTCAAGCTATTGCTTGACATTGGTATTGTAACCATTCATTGTTTATTGAATATACAGAGAGGAAACCATTATGGTTCCAATTAACACCATTTCATGAGTATTTGTTGATTATTCTTTGATGAGATTGATTCTTTGTTCCTAGATCAATGTGCAAGATTAATATGGTATCAGAGCTTATAGCGGGACAAAGATCTATCTCTCAAAAACAAGATTTTTGATAGATTTCTCCATGAAAAGTGAGCAATAGCTCAAAATTCCAGCACTGCACCAGAAGCCAAGGCTTACCAATTAATATCCCAAGCAAAGAACTTGTTGATCAAGCTTGCTTGATTGACTATGCTGGGTGTGATGAAAGACTAAAATGTGCAGGCTGTCCGACCTTATGGTGCCCATTTTGTTTTGATTTGCAGGTTTTAACAGGTACAACTTCGAATGGACTCATCAATCCCTCTTCTCACCCCATTCACAAGCTATTCGGAATGGAAGCTGAAGATGATTACATCTCTGAAGAGACGAGGTCTCTATGAGGTGTCTATTGGACTTGGAAAAGAGTCTTATGAGAATGAGAATGACTGGCTAAGTGACGGTGATAGAGCTTTTGGAGCAATAGGTCTGGCCCTTTCTCCTAGCTTGTACTACCTTATTTGTTCTGCTGAATACCCAAAGGAAGTCTGGACAAAATTGGACAGAACCATTGGCAAGCACAATGAGGATCGTAATAGTAATTTGGAGATCACATCCAGCACCACAAGAGTTCTTTACTCAAAAGTATCGGCCTCTACTCTCTCTAATGAAGTTGTACAAGATGAAGATGAAGCAGAATCTTCTACACAGTCAATTCGAATTGAAGAAAGTCTCCATGCAGTGACTCCTTCTCCTGATGCTTCGGAAGTTCATGAGATCTCTGTGATCTCATCTCCTCATATTGCTGAAACAGAAGAAGACATTTGAATCTCTGATATTGAAGAAAAATACTGCTGCACTTCCATGCAAACATTCATCGGTGATTTTCCTTTGAATTCTGTGCAAAATTTACCATTAATTGCTTCCGAAAGTGAAGAGAAATTTGATTTTTCTCCCTCTAATGTTGCTGCTGGTGTGCAAATATGTAAAAAATTGGATATTTTGGAAGAAATATTAGATTATAAGAGTGACACATTCACTCCCCATGATCTAGATCTTCCAACACAACCCTGCAGGATTGCATGCACCAAAATTCAGAATTTTGAAGAAAAAGACAACTGTGCATCCACCGTCTCGGTTGACCATAATTGTGGATCTGATATGAAACTTATTGGATCTGATATGATCTTATTTGGATATGATCTGATATTTTTTGGTTCAAAATTTCAGGTTCATAAACCTTCAATACTGCTTGTAGCTGTTCTCATCAACGGTGTGAAGAAACAAGTACCGCAAGTCTCCTACAAAACTGCTGCTGGGGATTTGATTCCATTTCATAGTTTTGGATCTGCTATGAAATTATTTAGATCTGATTTACATTGTGATCTGATATTATTTGGTTCATATTTTAAAATCCAAGATCTTTTATCCATGCTTGTAGTTGCTCTCACCAATTCCGGTGTGAAAAATCAAGTACCACAGTTCTTCTTCAATTTTGCTACTGGGGATTTGGTGTTAGTTTCCTCTTATGAGATTGCTGATATTTTATTTTGTGATTCATTAGATATTTCAGAATATATATCAGATTATGGAGCTCAATCATTTTCTCTCCAGAGTCCCAGGGATTCTTTACCTTTGGTCACAAGCTTCATCTCCTCACAGAATTAGTAAAGAGGAAGACATTCTGCATCTGCTTGGAAACTTGCTCCTAAAAATTGGGGCTGATTTTACCACTCATGGTTTGCTGTTCAAGGCTGCAACATATCAGTTTCTTGAGTGTTCCACACATGGTTCAAATCCTCAAGAACCTTTGCTCTCTCTTCAGATGATTTCAGCTACTCTACATGGGTCCAGTTTTCACCATGCTACTGTTTATATTTCTGATTCAGTTGAGTGCATTGTTCTTCTTCTAAAGTGGAAGATTCCTCCAGATATATTCATTTAGTTTGGATTCAGAGTTTCACATGCATAGTCTCAGGATGCTGCTGCATAGAAGAACCAATTCTTGATTTACTGCTTAGTTTGAGGGGGCGTATTTTTCCCATGAGGTTTTCCCCGTTTCCTTAGTTATATTAAGCAGTTACTTTATTGTACAAGGTGACCTATGGCCTTAGTTTCTAGGGCCCTACCATTTTTATGCATCTATTTTTTCTAACTCTTCCTGAGTATAGCTTAAGGGGGGGTGTTGGAGACATTTACCATCATACACACCTTTTTCGTCAAATTGGCCTAGTTAAACCACTATCCTAAGTATAGTTGACATTAATTGACATCCGTGGAGAATTAATTGCCATCATCCAGTCACACCCACGCCTACCTACAGTCAAGGAGGCTAACTTAGACTTCTCCTATAGTCAAGGAGGATAACTGGAGCACTTCGGGGGTGATCTGAGTGATATTAATGCACCTAATTGCTAACTGGTGGTTACAAATCAGTTCAACCAGTCAGTTAAGGTGCCTTCTCTCATTAAATATATTATTTAATGATTATTTATTATTATTTAATGATATGGAGTCAACAGGGCGCCTCCACCAACTTCTGATGATTAGTTCAGCTTCAGTTAACCTCATCGGTGTTCATTGAAGTCATGGAGCACTAGCACTTGATAGTTGGCTTGCTATGACATGTGTTTGATCTCCTTCAGTTGAGATTCAGTCATTTATTGCACTCTGACTTCAGTTAGGGTTTGGTGAGTCAATTAGGGTTTTGGTCAAGTGGTTAACTGAGTGTGATTGAATGGCTAAGAGTCAGTTAAGCCAGACTCACTCATTGATTTCGAATTGCCTGCTTAGGTATTTGAATTTCTCACTCATTCAAGCTATTGCTTGACATTGGTATTGTAACCATTCATTGTTTATTGAATATATAGAGAGGAAACCATTCTGGTTTCGATTAACACCATTTCATGAGTATTTGTTGATTATTATTTGATGAGATTGATTCTTTGTTCCTAGATCAATGTGCAAGATTAATACTAGCTGCAGTGATGAAATGGAAGA
Source organism: Pseudotsuga menziesii (assembly GCA_001517045.1). Lineage (NCBI taxonomy): Eukaryota > Viridiplantae > Streptophyta > Pinopsida > Pinales > Pinaceae > Pseudotsuga > Pseudotsuga menziesii. The sequence continues at coordinate 157,232 of LPNX011030666.1, read as the reverse complement.
TACACCAGATGGATGTTAAGACTGCTTTCTTGAATGGTGTAGTAGAAGAGGAGGTGTATGTAGAACAACCACTCGGTTTTGAGACACATGACAGAGAGTCTCATGTATGCAGATTGAAGAAAGCCATGTATGGTTTGAAACAGGCACCCAAGACCTGGTACGACAGAATTGACAGCTTTCTATCCAGTTTGAGCTTTACCAAGAGTAAAGCAGATTCCAACCTTTACTACAAGGTTGAAGATGTCAACCCAGTGATGCTTCTACTATATGTAGATGATCTATTTGTGACAGGTATGGATGGGTTGATTTCTAATACAAAGAGAAAGCTTGCTGCTGAGTTCGAAATGAAGGACTTGGGGATTGTGCATTACTTTATAGGTATGGAGGTGTGGCAGAGTATAGATGGAATCTTCCTTGGACAAGGGAAGTATGCAGTAGAGATCCTAAATAGGTTTGGGATGATGGAATGCAAGGCTATGGCCACACCTATGGCATCGAACCTGAAGCTATTGAACGATGCTTCATCAAAGTGGGTTGATGCTACGATGTATCGTCAGATGATTGGGTCATTGATGTACCTGACGAACATGAGACCAGATATTTGCTTTGCTATGAACACCTTGAGCTAGTTCTTGACAGATCCAAAACATGTTCACTTGATTGCTGCAAAGCATATTCTAAGGTACGTGAAGGGTACAATTGATTATGGGCTCAAGTATGATGCGAATCAAAAGATTAACCTGGAGGGTTATGTTGATTCAAATTGGGTAGGCAGTGCCATCGATAGGAAGAGCACTTCAGGGTGTTGCTTCAGTATGGGATCATGTGTGATCTCTTGGTTTAGCAGGAAGCAATCCTGTGTGGCACTGAGTACAGCTGAAGTAGAGTATGTCGCAGCTTGTTCAGCTAGTTGTGAGGCAGTATGGCTATGGAAGCTACTGTCTGATATATTTGATCTCCAGTTGGATGCTACTTTCATACTTTGTGACAACCAGAGTTGCGTGAAGTTGTCAGAGAATCCAGTGTTCCATGACAAGTCGAAGCATATCGAGATCAAGTATCACTATATCAGGGATATGGTGCAAAGGGGAGCAGTGAAGCTCTAGTATGTTGCGACGGAGGAATAGATAGCTGATGTATTAATGAAGCCATTGGCTAGGATGAAGTTCAAGTACTTCAGGGAGAAGCTTGGTGTTCTCCAGATCGAGGTTTCCTCCAAGAGAAAATGATGAGACCCATAGCCATTCTGACATGGTGAGAGGATTGGTTCCTTCCATGGTTAGATGTAAGGGCTGAGCCATTCTGTCATGGTGAGAGGATTGGTTCCTTCCATGGTTAGATGTAAGGGCTGAGCCATTCTGTCATGGTGAGAGGATTGGTTCCTTCCATGTTAGATATGAGTGCTAGCCATTCTGTCGAGTAGGACAAATGTAAGGGAAACTTCCATTCTAGGAATGGAGGCACCTGGTTAGTTACCAGGAAAACTCAGTCTAGGACTGAGAAGCCATTTTGATGTGACAGAGGGATGTGTTCCCACTTGATCAGATGTAAGGGATGAACCATTCTGTCATGGTTAAAGGATTAAGTTCCTCCCATGTCAGATGTGAGTGTTGGCCATTCTATTGAGTAGGACAAATGTAAGGGAAAATGCCATTCTCTAGGAGAATGGAGGCACCTAGTCAGTTAGCAGGTAGCTCAGTCGAGGACTAGGGGCCATTCTGATATGATTGCTGGGATGTGTTCCCTCATGATCAAATATGAGTGCAAGCCCTTTCATCATTGTGGTAGGATGTGTTCTAGCCTATATGAATGTAAGTGCAGAGCCTTTCTTTGATCATGTGTTGATCAGATATAAGTGCTGAGCCTTTCTTCGATCATGTGTTGATCAGATATAAGTGCTGTGCCTTTCTTCGATCATGTGTTGATTAGATGTAAGTGTAGTGCCTTTCTTCGATCATATGTTGATCAGATGTAAGTGTATTATCTATCTTCGATCTTGTGTTGATCAGATAGAAATGTTGAGCCTTTCTTCGATCATGTGTTGATCAGATGTAAGTGCAGTGCCTTTCTTCGATCATGTGTTGATCAAATGTAAGTGCAGTATCTATCTTTGATCATGTGTTGATCAGATAGAAATGTTGAGCCTTTCTTCGATCATGTGTTGATCAGATGTAAGTGCTAGGCCTTTCTGATATGATCATAGGATTGGTTCCTACATGATCAGATGTGAGTCCTAGGTGTGCCTTTCTGACGAGCAGGTCAGATATAAGTGCTGGGCGTGCCTTTCTTCGATCATGTGTTGATCAGATGTAAGTGCAGTATCTATCTTTGATCATGTGTTGATCAGATAGAAATGATGAGCCTTTCTTCGATCATGTGTTGATTAGATATAAGTGCTGAAGAAGACCTACATGGAGGCTAGGCCTACAACCAGCATGAAAAAGGGCTGGCTTTGTAGAACTTCCTGTGATGAGAAGAATCATGAGATAGCACCCGTGATGTTCCAGATCTAGCGATGATGGCCAGTGATGATCCAGATCCAGATCGAGTGATGATCCAGATCCAGTGATGATTCCCAGTGATGATCTAGATCGAGTGATGATCCAGATCCAGTGATGATGTCCCATGATGATCTAGACCCGAAGATGAAGATGACTTGAAGACGAAGATGACTTAAAGACTCAGAAGACTTGAGATGCAGATGACGAGATGATCCAGCTGATACAGAGAAGAAGACCAGTACTAAAAATTGTGTCGAAAGAATACCTTCCTAATTAAGAGGGAGTGTTGATGTATTTGTAACTTCGGAATGTATTCATCTATGTATCTTATGTATTCTAACCCGATGTTTATTCCGGGATGTATCTATAATGTAATTGAGTCATGTTTTCATGCCCCAATGTTCTGATCAAGAGGATCAATAATGTAAACAAGTGATGTCAAGTCATTGTGGGTAACCCTCCGATTGTCTAAGGGTTAAAGTCGCCACAGTTCTGGGGCACTAGGCTTATTAGACTCTCCTAGTAGAGTTCGGCCCTGGTAGGGTTTTAGTCATGTCGGGATTAGTATAAATAGAGAACCGGAGTCTCTATTTATCACACAACTCATACACACTCAAGTGTAGTGCATAGTTGAGGAAGGAGAAGACACTGGGGCTAGATAAGAAGAAGGTTACTGCTGTCGGGAGATCACTTACTGTTTTGGTGCTAATTCTATCTTTGAGGAAGTTGCAGGGTTTTCTCCATTTATGGTTTCCCCGAGGAAAAAAACTGTGTTCATTGTCTCTTGTGTTTGATTACTGTACTTGTTATTCTCTCAGTTAAAGATACTAATAATGCTAGCTTAATGTTGAAAAACTAACATTTACTACCTTTTTCAACATGTCTACAGGATTCTGGCTAGTATGTATCTTTTCCAACTTTAATAGTTCATCTTTCAGAACATATATTATGAAGTGGTACTTGAGATGTATATGTTTAGTCTTTGAATGAAAGGATGAGTTATTTTCAATATGAATTAAACTATGGTTGTCGTTGTACAACCTGCTATTCTCCTACTTCTTACCCAATTCCTCCATGAACCTATTCAACCAAATAATCTCTTTACTACCCACTCTAGAAGAAACATACGCTGCTTCCATTGTTGAAAGTGCAACAACCTTTTGTAGTTTTGAATCCAACTTACTATTGTTCCACCTATAGTAAAAACATACCCTGTGGTGCTCCTCCTGCTGTCTTTATCACCTTCCATATTTGCATCAACATATCCCTATAGAACAATGTATGAACCTCCAAAACATAATGCATGAGAAGCGGTACCTCTCAAATATCCGAGAATCCACTATATTGATTTCCAATGCTATTTACATGGATTGTTCATATACCTTCTCACAAATCCCACCACATGTGCAATATCTGGCCTTGTGCATACCATGGCATACATCAAGCTGCGAATTGCTGATGAATAGGGAACCTTAGATATGTATTCTATCTCTTCCTGTGTCCTAGGACACATATCCTTACTTAGTTTGAAATGGATGGCCAAGTGTGTACTAACTGGTTTTTCATTCTGCATTCTAAACCTCTCCAACACTTTTTCCATGTACTCACCTCGAGACAATGTCAATTTGTGATTTTTTTTGTCTCTCATTATTCTCATACCAAGGATTTGCTTTGCAACACCCAAATCCTTCATCACAAATGATTTAGATAGTTTCCCTTTGAGCACATTTATATCCTACATGTTAGACCTTGCAATAGGTATGCCATGCACATATAATAACAAGATAATATATCTTCCAATATCTAGCCTCTTGAAATAAACATAGTTGTTAGAATGCCATCTATTATAACTCGGTTGTATCATAAACTTATCAAATTTTAAATACCACTGCCTAGGGGATTTCTTGAGGCCATTCAAGCTCTTATTTAACCTACAAACTAAATTCTCTTTCCCTTTGACCTCATACCCCTGTGGATGCTGCATATAAATCTATTCCTCCAAATCACCATGGAGAAAGGGTGTTTTTACATCTAAATGTTCAACATGCAAATATTCTACCACCACTAGACTTATAATAGTTTTAATTGAAGTCATTTTAACAACAAGATAAAATATTTCATAAAATTTTATACCTTTCTTTTGTGCAAACCCCTTTACAACAAGTCTATCCTTGTACCACTTAATCTTGCCTCCATGTTCTTCCTTCAATATGTAAACCCAATTATTTTGCAATGCTCTTTTACTAGTAGGAAACTCAACCAGATCCAAAATATGGTTTCTTGCCAATGAGTCCATCTCCTCATTCATTCCTTGCACCAACGTCTTTATATTTCCACCTGCATTGCTTCTTCATAACATTCTGGTTCATCATAATCAGTAATAAATAAATAATACACTGAATAAGAAAATTGTTCAGGGAGTCTACTTAACCTAGTATATCTTCTTACATTTGCAGGAGTTTGAGGTACTTGTTGTTGTTCTTGATTTTCTGGTACATTTGGAACTTCATTTTCTTTGATTTCATTAAGAACTTTGTACTCAGTGTTTTCCTTTTCCTCCTTTTTTCCTTGCAACTGATCTTTGTACATAACCTTTTCATTAAATACCACATCTCTAATCCTAATGATTTTTTGCTTTTCATAATACCATAAGTGATAACAAAAATCATCAACCCCCTATCCAATAAAGGTTCATTTCTTGGATTTAGCCTCAAGATTTGTTCTATTTTCTTTATTAATATGAACAAATGCTTCACAACCAAAAGTTCTCATAAATGAGTAGTTTTCCTTTTTACCTATCCATTCCTCCTGTTGAATCCCACCATCCAAAGCAGTTAAAGTCCCTTTGTTTAAATAAACAATAGTATCTATGACATTATCCAAAAACTATAAGGGCAACCTTGCATGCAATCTCATACACCTTGCACGTTCCATGATCATCCTATTCATCCTTTATAACACACCATTTTCTTGTGGTGTTCTTGGGACTATCTTGTCTCTATGAATCCCATTGTATGAATAATAACTATCAAAATCCTTGCTGTGGTATTCATATCCATTATTAAATCTGATACATTTCAAATTTTTTCCTATCTCATTCTCAACCAAAACTTTCCACTTCTTAAAAGTAACAAACACATTAGATTTCTGTCTAATGCAATAAACCCAAGTTTTTCTAGTTGCATCAGCAATAAAAGTAGCATAATAATGAGATCCATTAAGAGAATCTACATGATCCAGTCCCCATACATTTGTATGCACAAGATCTAACTTTTCATTCTTCTTTTGTTTACCAACCTTGAGAAATCTGGTGACTCTCTTATGTTTTCTATAAAGACAGTTCTCATAGAATTCCAAACTTACCTTCTTTAGATCTGGAAGCAATTTCCTTGAGTGAAGAATCAACATCCCCTTGTCACTCTTGTTGCCAAGCCTATGATGCCACAATGTTGCACCTGTTTCTATGGAAGCTAAAGAGATATAATAATCAATATTATGAGGACATAAATACAACGTACCTATCCTATCTCCTTTTACTATCACCAATGTTCCTTTAGTGATCTTCCACCACATTTTTCCAAATGTAGACAAAAAACCACTATCTCCCAACTGCCATGTTGAGATCAGATTTATTTTCATAACAAGAATATGGCTTATATACTTTAGCAACCATTCATTTCCATTATTTGAATTAATCTGTACCTTACCCATTCCGAATATTTTACATGGTTCATCATCCCCTAATAAAACATGTCAAAATCACGTGGAATATAATCATGAAATAATTTCCTACGGGGTGTAGCATAACATGAATCCCCTTAATATACTACCCATTAATCACTAGTATTATATAATGCAAGAATTAAATCATCTTGTAACACATCACCTACTACATTTGCTTCCTTAGTAGTCTCCTGCAACCCGTCCCCTTTCTTCTTTGGAGCTATCCAGCCTTTCTTCAGATGTCCTCTCTTACCACATTTCCAACACTCTATCTTTCCCAGTTTGGACTTGGATATTCCCTTTCTAGACATGTTACGATTACCTGGACTCCTTTTTCTCTACCTTTCTCTTCCCTTTCTCTCCATGGTCAACGCATTATCTAATGTCTCACCTATTTTGTTTCTTTGCATTTCCTCGCTTTTTCTTCACATTTCCTTGCTAAGAATAACACCAACAACATCATCAAATTAAAGAGTGTTTGAACCAGGGATAGAGTCACTTACAACCATAACCAAGCCATTCCAGTTTTCTTGCAATGGGCATAGGATTAGAAGATCCCTAACCTCATCATCAAAGTTCACTTTTACATAAATTAGGTAACTAGTAATTGTATTAAATTCATTTAAATGGTTAACAACAAATCCACCTTTTGACATCTTCATATTAAATTAACACTTCATTAAAAATACCTTGTTAGAAGTTGAGGGTTTTTCATAGAGCTTATCCAATGTGCTCATCACACCCTCCGTTTTCTTTGCTTTCAAAATATTAAAAGCCACCGTTGAAGCCAGGAACAATTGTATTGTTCTTAGTGCCTTTCTGTCAAGAACCTCCCATTCTTCATCCTTTATAGTTGTCGATTGTTTTTTTTTCCGCCCAACGGTACGTATAGATCCTTTTGGTACATATAGTCCTCCATTTGCATCTTCAATAACTGGTATTTTTTCCATTAAATTTCTCGACCCTAAACTTTTATTCTTCTGCTATTGCTCCCACTCAAACCAGGAATCCTTCTTTCATGTGATTTTACCAGCCAAATATACCTTTTGGCTCTGATACCAATTGTTATAAAAATAGGATTGCAGAGTAATAAAAATAAATAATAAACAAGATGCAAATATTAAAACACATTACAAGAGATACACAGATATAACATGGTTCACCCAAGATGGGATACGTCCACACAAAATTTCTAGTCCTTTATTATTATTTCTTCCAACAAAATGAATGGATACAACTCGCAGCAACCCCACTGGACTTCCTATTCACTCTCTCATAGTCTCTCTCTCACAATCACAAAGATCACTTTTGCAATTCTACAATACAATACAAAAATGTATTACAATGATTTCCTTTTATAGAGGAATTACCATGGGTTACCCAATACTATGGGCATGTAAACTGTTGGCCAACAAACACCCCCCCTGCTGGGATGAGTGTACAATAAAATTGCGGTACAAACACGAATGAATAATAACATCTTTGAATCTGGAAGACTAGGCTCCACAACCAACAATTTGATGTTAGTATACATGTGTATATGCTTCGGCTATGGTTTTTAAAATCCTGATCAGGGATGAATCCTATGAGAATGGATTTGATATGTGAATTGGCTTGTTGTTCCATCATAGGTACTACAAGATGAAAGGATCTTGAAGGAATTTTAAGGGTGCAACTGGACACATGAATGTACTGAAAATATTAGTATGAGTGACTAAATATTGGAAAAAGATCCAGTGGATGCTAATGAATAGAAAGGCATTGCTAACGTAGCTGAGAAGACGATCATAGAACCATGCTGAAAATAAAGCAAACACCTAGGATGATGCTATTCCAAGGGGGAGGGGAATGTAATACCTTCCTTTTGACCCATAGATCATATTTTCTAATATTGTAAATATGATAAAAAATGTGATGTGTGATTCCTAGCATGGCGCTCAAGGCCAAGGCCTTACTAGTCAACACTCATCCTATAACATGCACATATTCTATATTTCATGAGCCATGTGCTAGTAAGCCATGCAAACTGTAAACGAATGTAAATATTTATAAATGCAAATAAAAACCACAAAAATGGCTATGGAAGAACTTAAAATGAGGGGGATATTCGTATCCACTAGGGAGAGGTGAAGGGTTTGTGGGATTGAACCCTGTGTTACCAAATGTCATCTTGAGAACCCATCTTAACTAACCATGCTATAAGTTTATTTTTGTTGTAAGGAAGCAAATAAGAAATCAACTCATGAATTTAATGAGCATGGGTAGAGTTTAGAATTTTGTATGGATGAGTATGGGCTCAGTTTACTTGACCCATAAGTAATATTCCTCATGGGAATTTGTTTTCCATCCTCCCCAATCCATTGGTTAACAACCAAAGAGAAACCCTGAGAAAGCAATGCATTCCTAGCATTGAAAATTGCAGAAATTACAACATGGAAAGAAGACATGTTTTTAAGTGTCAAATAACCTATAAGTTCATGTAGGGAGTGAAATCCAATGGGGAATCCATATATATAAACCCAAGGAGAAATATAGAGTGAAAGATTCCCAAAAATCAATGGGAAAACCCATATTTGGAATCCTGAAAGTGAAATTTCATGTTTGATAGTCACATTCCCATAAATTGCAAAATCCAAGAGTGGACTGAAGAGGAAGTGAGATTAGAGGTTGTAGGTGCTTGATAAACCTAGTCAAGGAAAGAATCTATGAGGATTTCGAAGTTTGGAATTTTATATGCCCACCTTGAAGAGCACTAGAGGGAAGGGGCGTTCGAGGGACTATGTAACATAGAAGATGACCTTCCTTGTGTTGGGTGTGGTAGGTAATGTGGGTGCCAAGGTTGTTTGAAGTATAATTGAGATACTTGTAGCTTTGTGTTTGATCCAACTCACTTAGCTATCTCCTTCTCTACCTCCCTACTTACTTGACAAACCTAGTTGTGTGTTGGTTTAACATAAGCATTTTTTTTTATCGTTGTGAGTGAGCCTAAATAGTTCCTCCCACCCAGATCCATGCTCGGGGGTGATGTCTGAGTATTGAAAGAATATAGGTTGGGCAGAGACCTACGGTTGGGTGGAAAATTTCCCTTCCATATCTAGTTTCTTGGTCAAGTACAATTAAAATATAAGTGCTTCTACTATCTTTGATTATGCTTACTTTATGTGTTATGAATGATTGTTAATGGTGTTAAAATGAATGAATAGACCTATCATGAATTGTTCAATTAGATGCCTTTAAATAACATGAGAATGATTTTATTTCTATGCATGGATTATTTGTTATCCCTACGATGAACATGATGGTAACTGCATGCTGTGGCTGCATTGACAAAGTTTAATTCCACTGTGTATTTTACTTGTGCATTGCATGCATTTAAGTTGTTGTGAATTTTGTGATCTAGAATTCTGGGTGAAATTATAGAACCCCTACATTGCTCGTGTTCCATCCTAGGTCCATCCTAGGTCATATGTATGGGAGGGGATGTGACAAAGTGGCACCCGAGTGAATGATTGCAACACTAGGACTAATTGGGATGGAATCCACACCTACATGCAGAAAATCAAAATTACATATTAAGTGTTGATGAAGGTTGGTTGAAATTGTGAGTTAAATAATGACCAAGGATCAAAGTGTACAAGTGCTACAGAGGATCAAACCATTGTATAGAGCTCTCAAAGAGATTTCTAGCGACACCCATTTTGTCAAAAATGGACTTCAGAAGTGGAATATATCGACATGAGAAGTTGGTAGTAATATGCATGTCTTTCCAACTTTCGAGACCTAAAATCGGAATCAGAAGGTTAAGGGGCTCGTATTATTACCATTCAAAAGGTGTCGAGGTGCCAACACTGAAGTGTCAACATTGGGGTGTCGATGACATAATTTGGGATAGGGACTACAGAAGTAGCGTAGTGGTGAAGTCCCGACTTCTAACTTCTGATGAACTGAAGATGGTAGCTAGAGCTGGGAGTTTGGAGTGATATTACTTAGACTCCATTCTATGGTTCTGGTTTCCTACTCCCAATGTACATAAGGTAGTACTCGAAGTCGGGAGACTTTGGTAGCCTTGTTTGGAACCCATTTTCTCTTATGACTTCTGAATATTGATGTATGGAATATATTAGTCAGAGTTAGGAGGTTAGGAAGGATTCTGGAGGAGTCATTTTTCAGTTTTGAATTTCTAAATTCGGAAGTACAGAAGATACAATTCAGAGACAAGAAGTCAGGAATGACTCGTTTCAAGTCAATTATGTGTTCCGATTTATGATTTTTGATCGAATAAATTTTGAAGGGCTTGGAAAAGTCGGGATCAAGACGTCGGGTCAGGAATGAATATGTATATATATATATATATATATATATATAGCGAGAGAGAGAGAGAGAGAGAGAGAGAGAGAGAGACCCAAAAAACTAATTCAAGCATAACAATAGAAATTTTTCTTTGAATTCGATGACATATGAGGTGTTAAAATTCCATTGGGGAATTTCATTGAAGCATGAGTGAGAGGCTAGAGCCGATCCTGCTCCGATTTGATCGAAAATTTGAATTAGTGGATTTTACAAATTGATGTCCTGAGGCCAAATGAGAGATCAGTTTGACCCAAAATTTTTATGGCTTCGTCATGGACCAAACACACATTTAAATTTGGAATCTTGGTACCAAATTACAAAGGATGTGAGGCCAGGGTGTCAAAGAATGCCAAAAATCATTATTCCAAAGCTGTTTTTTGAGATTTTGAAAAGATTAAAGGTGGTAAAAGTGACGCTGGATGGAGAAATTAAGAGATTTTATGAACTTGACATTCTCCCTACTCATTAAAATAGAAAAATTTCGTTAGATAAGTATTTCCCACAAATGCTTGGTTTAGGAGAGCCAATTTTGGTGAAAATCTTGAGATTTGTGAAAAAGTGCAAAAGTCAAAAGTAGCCAAACCCATAATTTTACAGAGGGTTACTCAAAGGTCAGATTAAAGATATCAAAGACACTGAGTGATCCTTGTTACATGGATTAATTTTTCCCAGTAGAAAATTTTTCCTATTTCTCTCTAGATTTACTTCTACAAGCAGTCGAAGTTGGCCTCCGAGTCTAATTGCAACTATGGAAAAAGTGCAAAATTGGGCAAAATTAACATTTTTTAAGTACTGTAAATTCCATATATGAAGTCGGAATGGAGTATGGGAATAGGATTTCAAAATATTATTCGTAGGGGAACAATTTTTTACATTCATAATTTGAATTAGGAATTCATGTGTCTCGGGGATCAGAACAAAAAAGTGCCGATAACCTTGTTTTGACAAAAAAAAGTGTTAGTAGGGGGTAGTTTCAACAATGCCTGAAAATTAATTTTGGTGTATTTCTTTTGAAATGTATGAAACTAAACTATAGGATAATCAAATTGAAGGTTTAATTTTTGAAGCAAGTTCTTATTTGTTTCAACTAGTAGGAAAAATAGAGGTTTTGGGCTTGAATGGGAAAGAAATTCTCCATGTTGGTGACCTCCATAATGACCAAGATATTTGACAGAAAAAAGAAAAAAAAATTGTAAAATGGTGTAGGAGTGTATTGTAGGTGAGACAGACTCCAATTGAGTGTATTATAGGTAAGAATGATAAAATTTCGTCTTAGCAGACAATTTAAATAATTAAACTACGTAAGTGTTGGATGCTTGGTAGCATGATGATTTCATGGATGAGAAGGGATAATAAAGTAATAATGCTATGGTAATTCATGTTAAGGAAATGTAATTTTTCAAGGTTCTAGGTGAACTATCCCTATCAAAAAGTGCATGCATGTCAAAAGAAATTTTCATGAATGGGATAACACTTTCCAATATGTAGATCTACCATGTGGTTAATGGCAGCGACATAATTCCCATGCAGAGGATGCTAATCAAGGAATTTGACATTCCATGTGTGGTTCAAAATTGTGGAAATATATTTCCATGGGAAACGAAAGAAAGTATCACAGTTGAATGAGATGCAAGGACATATAGTAGACCTTGAAATGCTTCCTATGGAGTTGGAATGAAATAACTTGTAGCATTATTAAGTGTTAAGAAATCCAAGAAAGGTAAATTTGGACTTGACCATAATTGTTCAAAGGAAATGGAACAGTAAGGTAGTGTGAACATAGTGCAATGAGAGGTATTGTAATGACCAAGGAATTCTACACAGGGGAGGATCAATGGTTGTAGCAGCAATTGGAGAATGATCTCCATAGGCCATGAAATTGGACCAACTATGATATAGAAGAGGAATTCCATGCTATGATGAGTAATTGTAAAGGGAGAATTCCTTAACCCTTCTCTTGCTTATATAATTATAAATTTTATTTTTATGGCCAAAAAATTATGGCATATGAATGTTGGAAATGCAATAGATTAAATAAATGAAAGGTTTGTGCATTATTAGGCATATTAAGAAATAATTCATAGTACATGTGAATATGTTTATCCATGCATATGATATTGCATATCGTTAAAAGTTGTGAGTTTTTACATATTTAATGGGCCAATAATGACAATTATTGTGGTTGATGATGATTGTATGATCAGAGATGGTTGTAGCATGGTTGAAGATGTTGATGATATTATTGCATGTGACCAACAATATTGTGAAGTGAAGCTAGAGAAATGGATCTATGATCAATAGGTTGGTGGAAGGGATGTATAGTCCTTGGTAAGAGGCCAACCGATTAGGTAACATCATAAATATTGATGGCAAGCATGTACGTAATGGTATATTTATGATGAGTGCATGAGTGATGAAAGGGGACTCGGTAAGAATCCATTTAGCCATATTTTAATCATCATGACTTGGTTTGCATGTGATTTCAGATGCATTGTTGTGAATTTTAACCCATTGGATATGGTGAGGTATGGGGTAGTAAGGGAAATGAGCCTTATGCCATATAAATATTTAGAATTTCAAATGAATTCATATGAAATAATATCATGCCATGCGTGTATGTTGTTTATGAGTTTAATAACCCAAGTAAGTGAGAACTAATGGTCCTATTTTGATAGTGCATGCCACATAAGACAGTAATGGGTAAGGCCATAATGTGGTTGGAGATGGTAATGCTATAATGCTACACAAGTACCCTATGAAATCCTTATTGGATTTAATATGGGATGAAATCTCTTTTCCAACAAGCAGGGAGTGAGTGAACTCCTAATGTTGTGTTTAGGTGAAGAAGGAAGGCACCTAGGTAGTTAACCAAGTGTTTGGGGAGATGGATGGTTATTGTGATGAGACATTAGATAGACATTACAAAACATCATGGTGGAATGCATAACATGGCATTATGGTATTCACGAATCAATGCAAGGTTGCATTTATTGAATGTACCTTAAAATATTTTGTAAATATTGTGGTTATGCGTCATATGTGTGGGTACACATGTTAATATGCATTGTGTGAATGCATGGTTGTGATATATATTTCATTGCAATTAGATTATAACCAAAATGATAAAATTATTGGCAATTATAATATCATTTCGTGAGCTTCTATGAATGTAGGGAAAGGAATTGCATGAAGAAAGAAAACATGTTTGAAGGCCTACTAGAATGCTCTATTGGGAGGACAGAGTTGGATGAAAGCACATGACTGTGTAACCATGGATATTTAAAATTTTATTTGATGGAATAGATAAAGTGACTGTATCTTGCAATTTTATTGTGATAATGATGCATATCAAGTGAATGTGTTTCACTGCACTTGAAATATTAACAACTAAAAGTGTTGAAATATGGTGTGTTATAATTCTAAGATCACTTCAGTGATTCTTGTAAATGTTGCAATGAAAATATTATATGCATTAGTACTCACAACTTGTTTGGTTGATTGCAAAATTCAGATCACTGGTAGAATTTTATTGGACAGGGAAATGTCTGTAAGTCCATAATAAAGGTTGGAAGATAATGTGTGTAAAGTCCAAACATTATGAGAAGGAACTCATGGTTTTGTGATCTGATTCCTGAAGGGAACACTTTGTAAAGTTTGAATGTTTTCTTAATAACTATTATTGATTGTTTGGATGATATGGAAATGTCTTCAGAAAACACGTTGTAGGTGTATTTTGAGGCTATGGAAGTGGGCGTTAGACCATAAGGGACAATGTAATTCCACTTACAAGAGCCAAACAAAATTATGAATTTAATTATGAGTTACAACTTCATATTTGAATTGGAGTATTAATGCTACTGATTGTTTGGACGTTGTGAGTTGTGTTAGGAGGACACATTACAGAAAGACCATGTGCTATGCAATGCAAGAACCAAACAATATGAGCATGGACTCATGACTGAATAAATTAAATATATGTAGGATACAAAATTTCAAATTAAGATTTGAATTTAATTATTTATGTTATTGATTGTTTGGTTGTTTGTGAATTGTGCCAGGAGGACACATTGCAAGAATACCATGTGTTATTGCTTGCAAGAGCCAAACATCATCAGAATGAGATCATGTTTTGTAATTTTAGTTTTTGTATAAAAGAGATTTGTGAATTTCTAATTAAAATTATTATGATAATTATATCATGGTGATGGGATGGAACATGTATTACCTCAGCAATCAATTTTTTTTAAAAATATTGATGATATCTCATGCGAGTGACATGCTTGTATGCAATACAAGTGAGATATTAGTGAAAATATGCCAATGGGGCAGATGTTGGATGGAGAAATATAAAAATGCAAATAAAATTCCATCCTTGTGCTGTGTGAGTGGGTATTGTCGGGTCATGTTAGGCTACAATCAAGTAAGCTACCTATGGAGTTCGTGTAGGGAACCACTCGTTTGCATGGGATAAGTGGCCATGCGGTTATTTTATTTCCTGATAAACCCAACATAGGTGTTTCCTTGGAAATGGTGGTCTTATTCCTGATAAACCTAGTTGCACACTAGCTTGGCATTGCATATTGAGTGTTGTAGTGTAGCCAGTGTGTTGGCTAAACATGTTCTTTATACATATGCACAAGTGATCCAAGGCGTGCATAAACTTGGTTACCTTTAAATGCACATTTGGAAGAGCACTAGGAGGGGTGGGTATGCTTGAGGGACTATATAGAAAATAAGAGATACCATCCTTGTGTTCTATGGGGCAGGTCTTGTGGGTGACATAGTTCTATGAAGTCATAGTCGGATACATGTGGAGCCAAATTAGGATGCTTATGGAGATAAATATTTGGTTTATTTTGCATATTCTTGTTGATTTGATGTTAATATACATGTGTATATGCTTGGGCCATGGTTTTGAAAATACTGATAAGGTATACATACTATGAGAATGGATTTGATATGTGAAATGACTTGTTGTTCCAGCATAGGTATTGCTGTATGCAAGGAACTTTAAGGCATTTTAACGGTGCAATTTGACACATGATTGTACTGAAAAGCTCAGTATGAGTGGCTGAAGATTGTAAAGAGATTGAATGGATGTTAATGAAGAGAAATGAATTGCTAATTTAGCTGAGAAGAAGAGCATAGAACCGTGCTGAAAATAAAGTGAACACCAAGGGAAATGTTATTTCAAGAGGGAGGGTAATGTAATACCCCCCTTTTGACCCCTAGATAATATTTGCTAGATATAATATTGTAAAAAATGTGATTTGTGATTCCTAGCACAGATCTCAAGGATAAAGCCCTGCTAGTCAACACTCAGATTATAACAGGTACGTATTGTATATTTCATGAGCCAAGTGCTAGTAAGCCATGGAAATTGTAAAAGAATGTAAATATTTATAAATGCAAATAAAAACAAAAAAAAAGTGGTTATGGAAGGAAGTAAAATGAGGGGGGATATGTGTATCCACTAGGAAGAGGTGAGGGGGTTGTGGGATTGGACCCTCTATTTCCAAATGTCGTCTTGAGAACCCATATTGACTAACCAAGTTGTCATTTATTTTTGTTGTAAGGAAGCAACTGAGAAACCAACTCATGAATTTAATGAGCATGGGCAGAGACCAAAATTTCATATGGCCGAGTATGGGATCAATTTACTTGACCGATAAGTCGTCTTCCTCATGGGAATTTGTTTTCCATCCTCCCCATTCCATTTTTTACCAACTAGATAGAAATTATGAGCAATCAATTCATTCCCAGCAGTTAAAATTACAAAAATCACAACCTGGAAAGAACCCATGTTTTTAAGTGTCAAATCACCCAGAAATTCATGTGAGGAGTAAAATCCAATGGGGAATCCATATATACAAACACCATGGAGAAATATATAGTGAAATAATCCAAACAGTTCATGGGAAAACCCATATTTGGAAGCCCTAAAGTGTAATTTCATGTTTGACAGTCACATGCCCATAAATTGGAAAATCCAAGAGTGGATTGAAGTAGGAGTGAGATCATATGTTGGAGTTTCTTGATAAACCCAGTGAAGGAATGAATCTATGAGGATTTAACATATTGGACCTTTCTATTCCCACCCTGAATAGCACTTGAGGGAAGCGATGCCTAAGGCATTGTGTAGAAGAGAAGGGGGCCTTCCTTATGTTGGGTGTGGTAGGAAGTGTGGGTGCCAAGGCTGTTTGAATTCCAATTGATATTATTGTAGCTCTGTGGTTGATCTCACTAGATTAGCTATCTCCTTCCCTATCTCCCTACTTTCTTGACAAACCTAGCTATGTGCTAGATTAGCGTAAGCATTTGTTTTAATGGTTGTGAGTAAGCCTGAATAGTTCCTCCTTAGTGGATACACAACCTAGCTCAGGGGTGGTCTCTAAGTGATGAAATAATATAGACTAGGAAGACACCTATGGTTGGGTGGAATGTTTCTCTTCCATAGCCAGTTGCTTGGTCAAGTACAATTAAAGATAAGTGCTTCTACTGTCTCTGATTAGGGTTAAGTTATGTGTTATGAATGATTGTTAATGGTGTTAAATTGAATGAACATAGCCAACATGAATTTCTCAATTATAAACCTTAAATAGAATTAGAATGATTTTATTGCTATGCATGGATTATTTGTTATACCTGTTATGAACATGCTTCTTATTGCATGTTGTGTGTGTGCATTGAAATTTTTTAATTTCACTGTGTATTTTAATTATGCATTGCATGCATTTAAATAGTTGTGAATTTTGTAATATATGGCGTTGGGAGAGAAATTATAGCACTCGCTACATCGCTCATGTTCCCTCCAAGGTCATATGGATGGGAGGGGTCATGACAAGACCCCCCGTTCGTTAGCTATAAATGATGTCAATCTAGAATATGATAAGTATCATGAACATATTTACATAATACCAAAACATGAAACACATCACGAAAGTGATGAAAAACTAGCGGAAGACCAAGACGATAAGCCATAGGTCCAATATTTTCTAAGATTTCAAAAGGCCCAACAAATCATGGAGATAGTTGAGATCCTTTTCCAAATCTAATGGAGATTTTATGAGTTTTTACTTGAAGGAAAACAAATTCCCCTTCTTTTTAACTATGTTCATTCTATGCATATCAACATAACTCTTATGTCTATATTGTGCTTCCTTCAATCATTTTCTCATATGAGATACATGTTCCTCCATTTCTTGGAGCATTTTAGGTTCCACCAATATTCTATCCTCTATCCCGTCCCAACTAAGGGGAGTTCTACAAGTTCTTCCATATAAAAAATCATAAGGTTCCATACCAAGAAAGTGATGATAGCTATTGTTATAGGAAAATTCCACTTAGGGAAGATAATCATACCACTTAATTTGTTGATCCATCACATACATTCAGAGCATGTCTTCTACAACTTGATTCACTCTCTCAATTTGACCATTTTTTTTTGGATGATAAGTTGTATTGAAATTAAGTTGGGTTTGAAGGGCAACATTAAAAATATTCCAGTGAAGACATATGCTATATTTGATATGATTTTCTTAGAAAAACCATGAAGTCTAATAATCTCCTCGATAAATACCTATGTTACCTTGGATGCTTTATAAGTATCTCTAATAGGTATGAAATGGGAACTCTTAGTGAGTTTGTCTACTGATACCAAAATAGAATTATGCCTCATGACTATTTCAAGTAATTTAACTATAAAATCCATAGATATTTCCCCCCATTTGGACTCTGGGATGTTGTGCAGTTGCAATAATCTTGTTGGATGACCCTACTCTACTTTAACTAGCTTCCACTCCAAACACTTCGCCACAAAAGGAGCTATATTCTTCCTCAAATGTTTTGTAATACCCTTCCATACCCATGAAGCTATGCACTTTACGAACATTAGAGGGAGTTGTCCATTCTGAAATTACATCATTTTTTTTTGAGTCAACATCGATGCCTTCACTAGAAATAATATGTCAAAGATAATGTATTTTTTATTGGAAGAAAGAACATTTGGAAATTTTGGTATAATTTTTTTTTTCTCTTAATCATTGCAACACCGATATCAAGTTCTCCTCATGCTCCTCTAGAGTCTTAGGATAATTTTAAAATATCATCAAGGAACACTTTAACAAACTTGTAAAAGTAATGATGGAAGACACCATTCATCAAGCTCATAGACACTCCTAGAGAATTATATAAACCAAAAGGAACCACTAAAAACTCTTAGTGACCAAAACAAGTTCGAAAAGTAGTCTTACGAGTATATTCCTCCTTAAATCTATGTCTATGATAACTAAGTTGAAAATATATTTTGGAAAACACTAAGGCTCCCTTCATTTCATCAAATAGATCATTGATGCAAGGAAAATGATATTGGTTTCTAATAGTTACTCGATTCAACTATCTATAATCAATACAGAGCCAAAGAGAACCATCCTCCCTCTTTACAAATATAACATGATCTTCTGAAGGTGAAACACTGGGTATAATTATAACTCGATCTAATAATTATTGAAGTTTTACTTGCAACTCTCTAATCTCAGGAACATACATTTGGTAAGGATATTTATACATTGGTTAAGTACCGGGCTTAAGTTCAATGGAAAATTCAATCTCACACTTTGGAGGTAGGCCAGGAAAATGATATGGAAATACATAGACAAATTTTGAAAGAACATGATATTTATCTAGGGATGCAAGGTCTCCTTCATTTAATTTCATCACAACATACATTTTCCATCCTCTTATGAGACTTCACTTCACTTGTAAAGATGAAACTACTCTCAATGAAACAAGTCTCTTTTCCCTTGGAGAACCATAGATTGGCCCTCATCATTTAGAAAATGAAGTGTGTTTTTTTATAGCCTAACATACCCCAATTTAATTCAATCCAATAAATTCTGATTATTACATCACGATGTTCAAGAGAGGTTACATACAAATTCACACGTGTGATACAAAATCCCAAGTCTAGAGGACATTGATGCACTATAGATTTTACTTTTTGAGAAATACTTGTAGCCATATCAACCTGATCAAAATCATTTTTCTTTTCTACCACCATTTTACATTTTAATAAGGAATTAGGAGAAACAAAACTTTTAATTGCACCAGGATCAATTAAAACAGTTCCAATGATACCATTCAACTTACCTGATGTCTCAACCACTTTAGACTTACGCTCATCTTGACGATTATGCAAAGCTACATGAATACTATGGGATATTCCCATATCTATAATAGTAGTTTGTTCCTAATATGGTTGTACCTCGGTCGACTTTTCTGGGAAATATCGCTCATGAATTTTTCCTCCACAACTCCATCATTCATTAGCAAGAGAAAACCTTATCAAATTTTCCTTTTTATGAGAAGATTGTACTGAAATTTGAATACTCTTGAGTCTAAGCACCAATTTGATGAAATTGATGCTTGGGATAATATTTATGGTTCTTAGAAGAATGAAATTTCTGAAACCCTCACCAGTGAAAACCAATTTCCTTATGTTTTGTTCCTTGGTTCCCCTTCCAGGATGATTTCCATGGAATGATGGTACCATACAATTCAAAACTTTGTCCCCACATTTTCTACCTTGCATTTCTTCTCCAGCTATTATTGATTTGTGTACTACCTGATGCAATGTGTCAGGATTCAAAATGTGGAATTTTCCCTTTAACAAAGGACTAATGCCATATAAGAAATTATTTACCTTCAAGCTTTCAATATTCATATATTAAGCATATATAAGAAAATCCACGATTCGAGACTCATATTAAAGAACAATATTAGTTCCTTTCTTAATATCATGAAGCTCATTCAACATTCACTCCAAGTATTTTTTTCTAAATTCAGTTTCAAACTATTCCCAAGTCAAGATAGAGATATAATATGCCAATTGACTTTCTAGGTTCCTCCACCACAATAATTCACTCTCCTTAAGTTTTTATATAGACAACTTAGCCCTTTGATTGCTAAAATAACTCTGCAACTCAAAACATAGGATCATGTTTTCCAACCAAGCTTCTTCTACCTCCTCTTTTGTGGTACATTTAAATATAATTATCTTAAATTTTTCCAACTCTCTATGCACATAACCATTAGATGGTACTTCCCATATTTATTCTTGGGGGGATGATCCAAGAATTGAGGGATTTCCTCTAGTTCTATTTATCAAAACTTATGTCATTATTTGAAAGGATAACATCATGTCCCTCACTTCTTTGATGGATATTCATTCAGAATAATAAACATTAGGGGGTGGAGGTTAAGTATCCCTTCTCCTTCTCTTCCATGAATATCTCACCAATATTTCTTAACCTAAATAGAGGATTGAAATATTAAATTCCATTTTCCAATCCTTATCATAAAATTATACCATAAACATTAGCATGTAAACCCTAGGTCCTAGAGTTCAACAGACTCTAATACCATATGTATGGTCAACCTTACCAACTGCCATTAAAACATAAAGAAGTTAAACTTAGAAAAATATGTCTTTTTTTTTATTTTAAATTTTTAACTCTAACTCCAAAATAATACATAGTCATATTCATGCAAGACATTCATATTATCATAGTAGTAGGAAGCCTAGACTATGGTTTTATCATTACATTAAATTCATAATGTGAAATTATTATAACATATATACTACTAAATTTATATAAAACCTAGCCTCAATCACACATTTGCTCACAAGTTTAGAGGAAGATGTAATATATTAAACTCTTAGCACTCTTCTATAAAACTTGTTTGACATAAAACCAATAACATTTTCAGATGACAGGAAATTCAATTTATTAATCCATCAATCCTTTCTGAAATTAATCCATGCTCAAAGACATTAGGATCTTAATAATTTGTTTTTTTTTCTAGATCTACATTACTCAACCACTCACTACATACATATGTTGACTATTGCCACATTCAAAATTTAATAAATGAAAACTAATCATATTTACACTTTGATATATTTTACATCTAAACAACCATTACAAGTACATAAGAGATATCAACAAGCACCATAAATATTAATCTCTCAAATCATAATACAAGAATATTATTCACACTTATAGTTTAAATTAAATACATATTATGATCTACAAATATGTTTGTTGAATCGATTTTTACCAACTCTTAGGTGACAAACTCATGCAATTCATTGGGATAATTTTACAAACACTTAGCAACATGTAACCTACAACCATTGAGGAATTTTAACAAACAATTCCATACATATATCAAATATACTTATTTGTCACCATATTTCAATAAGTAAACTCATACAAATTTACAAATATCGAATTCAACCACAGACCAAATCCCCCTAGGGTGGTTGCAAATTTGGAAAATGGCCTAGAATTTCGAATTGAACTTTGAAAATGATTTTATTGGAATCAAAACGGGGGTTCCAAGTTTATAGAACATGGATACCCCTTGAATTTAATCCAAGTAAGAATAGAATATCCATAAATTATGTTTTCCCTAAATAACTAAATCTAATTTCATAAGATTTGTGTAAGAATTATTCATTTGTATACGATTAGTTTGATCTATGAGTAATTGAACAACATTCATACTCGAGGAGAAACAACTATCCTACAATAACAGCATTCATACATTTCATTAAACATTTTGCATGAAACATTTTATGCAAAACCCTATGTACAAAATAATTAATCCTACAACTATTACAACTTTTGAATTCCATCCTTAAGCTACAATGAAGCAATATATTATATTCTAACTCATAAATTCAAAATGCAATCTTTATATAGAGTTTTTTTTCATTATAAACACCTCTATATGCATACCTACACTACAAGAAAAAATTCCTACTGTGATGGTCATGCGTGTGACAGACCTTAAACGACCATCGCCAAAGTCACTTATGGTGATGGTCTATAAAAAAATGTAACTATAAGTGATTTTGGTGATAGTTTTTTAAATTATGTCACCAAATCTATTTTGGGTGATGATATTTCCCATGATGGACCTTAAACAATTGTCACCAAAGTTACTCATGGTGATAGGTTATGAAAAATTACTATGTAAGTGTTTTGGTGACAATTCTTTAAATCTGGTCACCAAAACCCTTTTGGTAATAGTCACACCTATGACAGACCTTAAATCGTCATCACCAAAGTTAGTTATGATTATGGGCTATGAAAAATGTCGACATAAGTAATTTTGGTTTCAGTGATTTAAATGCCATCACCAAATCCCTTTTTATCGACACTTTTAGTGATATTTGTTAAAAGTATCTTGCCAATTTTCTCTTTGGTGACACTTTTGGTGAGGGTTGTTAAAATACCATTGTGAATTACCTTTTTGGAAACACTTTTGGTGATGATCCTTGAAGGGTCCTCACCAACACTTGAAGGTGAAACATGTAGTCTCTGCATCTAACACAGACTAATAAATGGATGAGGTTGAATATAGGCCCTAAGGTTTAATTTTAATATCTAGTGACTAAGTTACTTGTATTTAAACATGCAACTCAATTTACATGTGTGAGAAAGTGAGATGTAGGTGTTAGAATCTCAAGCGATTTGTACAAACAATGCTGATCTCTACTATATTGAATGGCCAAATACTTCCCCTACTCAAGAAGATATTTAGGAATTTGTTTTGGTTCAACAAGAAACCAGTTCTTTGAAGAGTAATTAAGCCAAAAATCAAATATTGGATGATGGATATGAAGTCCTACATAGATATAGCCTAAATTATCCCACCATTGTTGTTGTAAACTCTATCTTATATTATAGATCTATATCAATAGCAGACATGGTTTGGAAAGATAAACCAAATGTATTTCAAACTATATTTTTGTTATCTCTTACTTAGAAGTCATTTTCCCTTGATATTATGTTAAGAAAAATGGTTGAAAGAAACCAACTATCAATTCCACTCTAGATTTGAGATCCATTGTGATTAAATGTTTGTTGCAAGTTTTAAACTAAGTTTCCATTATCAATCTTTTGGAATTATTTTCACATCCCTCTACTTAGTTCATGGGTACAAGATAAGGCCATATACACTCATGATTTTGGGGGTTCTCAATGCATGGAAATGTGAGTTACCACCCATCAAGTTAGCTCAACCATTGGTGAATAATGGGATTTTCGCACATAAGTGAGTTACTTTAAAATTGTTGTACCTAACCACATTTCCCCTTTCCTTTTGTCTCTTTGTTGAATTAATCCATGTAGGAAACATTTAAGTGCAGATATCATTTCCCTTGCTCCATTAAAGTGTTGCATATGGTATATGGTCAAAGGAAACACTACTCTTTAATAAACCATTGGATTTTTGTTTATTTGTATTTTGTAAAAAGAGGGAGAAAGATGTGGTTGTGCATGGGAGTACAATTCCAAATAAACTAATGGAAAATTTGGTGAAGGAGAATGTAAACATTAACTAAGTGGGCAGCTAAAACAGTAGTTAATATCTCTTGAAAATTTGATCATCTCATTGTGCATGGTATGCCTATGCACAGTGATATTTGATAAATATTTTGCACTATGATCTGATAAATTCAATCATAATATAATTCTTCTAATGATGACATAACTTGAATATTCATAAACAAGGTCCACTTCAAGGTATATTCCTTCTGCTCCAAGGTCCACACTAAGGGCTGCTGAAATATTCAAACTTCTTTGTTTGAATCAACAAGTACTTCAATAAACCAATCTTTAGGCCTTCACAATACCTCACACAAACAACGTTGGGGCTACTTGGTCTTCCCAACTATCTAGAACATGTTATATCTCACAAAGTGCCTCTTCCACTATACATTAGTTATGTTTGCTGTTAGGTTTTCTCCAAAATAGAGATGTGATACTAGGTCTCTTTGTGGCATTTTGCACTTACTGCTTCTTTGCTCAATAAACTTGTCAAATACTTTCTCAAGTCTAATGGAATAGGATTCAAGTATTCTACTAGTTGCTTCAAGTTTTATACTAGCTTCTTCAAGTCTTCTACTATTTCTTCAAGTTTTCAATTTCCATGGACTTGTCAAGTTCTTTCTCTATGTGTCATTGATATTTGTTTCCATTTCAAATACTTTTATTCACCAAGATCTCATGTGTTGCAATTTTTTTGGTCATTTTTCATGGTTCTACTTGGGTCCCTAGGCTTGTGCTTAATCGATTTTTATCTTTGTTGAATTCCATCCTTTAATTTCTTCTTCCTTAAATTTCAATGGTCCACTTCATGTCTCTTCGTGTTCACTTGAGAAATTGTTTCAAGGATTTCTCCACAACTTCAAGCACCATGAACCAACCCTTTCGTTGGACTATATCCAACATTTTGTAATACTACTTAATTTCTCTTGTCTCTTATTATTGTGGTACCTTATGAGTTTTGTGAGTAAATACATCGATTTCAACACTCAAAAAAAAATCTATAGGTTTTTTCACTCCAGATCATTCTTGGGTTTGCATATGTTAAATATATCTTGTGTTTATTTTAAACATGAAAAACAAAGTCTCCATGACAAAATCAAGATATAATCATACCATTGCAAGTTTGTTCATTAACATTAAATACAACAAAATTTGATCCAAAGCCACATAACATAATTTCAAATAGTCTACAAACATAGAAATTAATGTAAATTATTGGCATATTATACTTATAACAATAATCATCAAATTAAACCACTTTATTAGACACGTGAACACCATTGTTCAAGCTGAGACATGTAAAAACATAGGTGTTTAAATTGTTGTAGGTTTCCAATATAAGCAACTGCTCTGTTTTCTCCAATACCATCTTCTGTGAATAAGATATTCCAAGACAAATATCACATTTCAAAAATCCACTCATCATGTAACTTTTCATATGTTACATCAGCAAAGGTTTTCCACCACTTCAGCAAATACATTACTTCTTTTTGTGCACTAAAAATTCTTCCAGATATGTTCAATTCTTCCTCTTCTCTAGGAATCCATCAATACTACATATTTGGTTTTGTCAATTATTATGGTAAGTAACCCCAGAAGAAATAACCCCAGAAGAAATCTACTTCCATAGCATCCTAAATGTATAGATTTAAAGTTTATATTAAACAACAATCATTTTATAGCTTTCAATTTGAATCCTATACCCAATTCAACAATTAGAATTATAAGATTCACATTAGTAAATCTAATGCCATAATTAATTATGTAAGGTAATATTAGTGAGTTGAGATCTACATGAACTGATCTGTTATTCTTATCTACAAAAGATAAATTATGTTTGTGAAGTTTTTCTTGTCTCTATCTGGAAATCATGTGCACCATGCACTTTTTTCAAGACGAATCCCATCTTCTTGATGAATAAAAGAAAGTTGCTTTTAGAATTGCATGAATGTGTGGTGATTACCATGATTGATTAGAATAGATATATGTAAGGTCTTGTGGATTAACATGAGGCATCTAACTTTTTTTTATTTCATTTAACTATTAATGTTCCCATGTATCCTTACAAAGGGAAGTTTCTTTCTTCTATTATGTTTCCAGATTTTGACTCTTTTGGAATATATGTTTAACTCTATCCCTTCTAATTGGTCTAAATTTGTATTGAATTTCTTTTGCAAGTTTTCAAAACACCTACAATCAAATTTCTGTGTTATTTTCTCCAAATGGGTAGCATTTTATTTGTGCAAGTGAAGATTCACATGTTTATATCTGGATTCATGAGAGCCCTTATGGCTCTGGTTCAAGGAATGAAAAGTAATGTTGGTCACATGAACACTTTTCATAACAAGGTGTTTCAATAGTAATTCCTTGGTCTGGTATGACACTTCAACTTGCAATTTGGAATATACTTGTCTTTATGTCTGGTCAAAGGAACACTCCACCTTAATTGAAGGGAGGTAAGGATGCTCTTTTCCAAAATGGTCTTTTTTCAAGAGAATATGGAGAGGGGAAGGAATTGGAGGCTACTTTACATTATGTTTCTCAAGTATTACATTCATGTGATTCATAGAATTTGGTAGATATGGGTGGCTAAGATGATCTTTTTATATGTTTGACTTGCATCTCAGTTTCATGTCAAACATATTTTATTTCCTTTTCTACATCTGCTAGAAACCCAAATAATCTAAATTCAAGTCATATTTCTTCCTCCCATAGCGTGTCTAAAGTATCAACAACATGGCTTGAGGAGAATCTTCCTCCAACAAGAAATCAAAGCCTATTAAATATAGCTTCTTATCACTATGAAATTTTGAAGACTCATCTTGGTAATACTAACCAAGGCCAGTCTAGAGATTCTACAACTATGGCATGGGGATTAGTAATAGTCACTGCTGGTCGTGGAGGAGAGATCAGATCATTTTAAAATTATGGATTGTCTATTTGTATTTGAGAATATCTATAATTAAGTGGGATAACAAGGAAACTTTAAGCTTTTAAATTGCTATTTTAGCATAAACAAATGTTAGTATTGAATGTATTCCCCAAATTTTCAGGTTGCGTTTAATCTGTTGGTAGTGTGGGAAGATTGTCACTCTTTCTATAAATGAGGTGCATCTTGATGCTTCCAAGCATTCCTTACATTTTTTAGAGCATTGTGGGATTCCAAAATGTGGAGTTGGATAGAGTTTGACACTCCTTGTTCACAATTGCCCTATTTGTTCACTATCTTTTCCTTTGACACTCAAGTAAGTGTATGACATCTACTTGGGCATTCTTATTCCCACTAATATGGTGTCCATTGAAGTAGAAAAAGTGGGGTACTGATCATTCAATAGTCTGAGTGTGCGACATTCCCTTTTCCCCACACATCTAACCAGCTTAGAATGTGTGGTTCATCAGTTCCATTGATTGTACACTTCAGTTATTCAATGGATGTAAAGGTGCTCTTGAAGTAGGGGTTGTGTCATCCCTATTGCGATGTATTTTGCAAGGGACCATTATCCCCTATCATCCCCAAGCATATAACGTGTATTGAAATATGACTTGTCCAACAACCTTGAATATGTAGTTAAAAGTGAAAGCAATTTTCACTTGTTTAGTTACCCGAAGTTGGATTCCTAGTGTTAGGTGTTGTTGGCTACCAACAACTCCCCCTCTTACTTTTGCGAAATAAATGGGCCCCCATTAGAAATTTGTAAATATTTAGCTTTTGGATTTGTCTTCCTTTTATCTTGCTTGATTTGTTAAGTGATTTCATGGTCTTGTTTCTTTCATTGATCCTTTACTCATTGAGTTGTTTGTTTTTTGGGCTTGATGAGGTTTTGGGGATTTGTTTGAAAATTTAATTTTTATGTAGAAACATTATATGCCAATTAATGCATGCAAGCTCTTAGTTTTGATTTTGGATTATTTAGCAAATTTTCAATCCTAAAAATGTTAATAAAAATTTGTATTTTTAAGTATTTAAAACTTTGGACAAATTTTAGTAATTTAATTAATGCTTGTTTACATCAAACTTTCCTCATATATAATAAAATCACATATTAAAGATTTTTGGCAAGCATCAAAAATCTCATTTTGAACAAAGAATTAATCTTTATAAAATATCTATTTGACATATTTTATATTAAAGTCTGTTATTCTTTTAACTTAAAAAAACAAGTTAATTTATAAAATTAAGTACCACATTTTTTTTTAACAAAAACGGTTAATTTTATTTTGAAGAAGGATGCTGGTCTGAGTTGGAAAAACCAATCAACCAAATTACATAATTCGAAATTACAAGAGTCTGCTCAGAACCTTACAGAGAAGAGGGAATCTCCCTTGAAAAACAAAAATCAACTGCAAGAAGCACCATTATGGAATTGGATGGAAATAACTAGCTTTCCCGTTGATGCAAAGGGATCCTTGTGGAAGAAGACATGATTTATTATCCAGGACATCAGCAAGATTGTTTAAGTCTCGGATAATGTGAAAGGATTCAACCTTCTCAAAACCTTTCAAAATTATCCTAATTCTCTTAAGTATAATATTCAAGGCAAAATTATTGAAGCTGTCAACTGAATTTAAGGCTTTTATCAACATCTTGGAGTTGCCAAATATTTGAACAGAATTATAACCTTTTTCCTTAGTGATCTGGGTTTCCATAAGGAGGATATAGCTTTCATCCTGATTATTTGACAAGGAACCAAGCCCCCAGCTAAAACTGAATTTAGTCAAACTGTCAGGAGATAAAACCAAGCCACCAGCTCTAGAGTCCCCGGGATTCCCTTTTGAAGTAGTATCAAAGAAAATTACGGTTGAAGAGAAATTCATCCATATTTTGTTAAGAGAATCCTTGCTTCCATGAAACCTCCATGATGGGAGACGAACAGGTTCGACACTTTTCAAATTAAACCCAGAAGCTTGTGCACCAGTGCTCGTTGACGAAAAAGCAGAAGGAGAAGGCGGTAGCATGCCAATGGATTCTGCAAACCACAATTTAAGTTTATTGGCAACGATATAGATGATTGGAATATGTTCTTTGAAGATTCAATAATTTTTGGCCAACCATAATGCCCACCAAGTAAATTTCAGTATCGAATGCCAGTATGAGTGCATAACAGTTGAGCTCAATTTCGAAGGTCGTCAGTCGTGCCAAGCTGTATAGAGAGCTATTACTAAATACTGAGGAGGAAATGAGCAATTAAAGCCTTGAAGGACCAAATACCATACCTTCTTGGAGAAATCATAGCCAACAAGGAGATGATCTGTAGTCTCCACAATGTTTTTGCATAGACAACATCGAAAAGGACCAACGAAGCCATGCTTAGAAAGGGAATCTCCAATCAAAATATTATTATTTAATACAAGCCACAAAAAAAAGTTTACCTTTGACTGGAAGCGAGAAAAACAAATTGTTTTCCATATTACAGGAGGAAAGAATGAGCTGTGGGAAGGATGAAGGGAATTGAAGCCTTTAGCAGCAGTATAGAAACCATCAAGGACCCAAACCCAACGATCTTTGTTAGAGGAATGGATGGGAGAAAGTCTAGATAGAGAAGAGAACAACAAATTTTTTTGAGGAAGTAAGCCAACATGAAGGTCTAGAATAGCCCAGCCAGTCCAATTACCAGAACTATCCTAAGTGAAAATATTGGCCAATATAATAAGTCCTTTACTTGTTTCCCAATTCAAAATTACTATCAACAGAAGAACGGAGGAAAGAGGAGGATTACCGAAGATTTTATCCTCCCAGAGAAAGATGCTTTTCCCATTTCTAGGAATTCTAAAGAGATGTTGGGTAAAAAATTCAAAACTTTTCCTACAAGAGTTCCAAATAGCAGTGCCTGGAGGATTTTTAGCATAAGAAATGGATCTAAGGGAGCCACCCTTAAGATATTTCATACACAAATTTTTACTGACAGGATGATGTTTATCCTCGAATTGCTGCCAAATCAGCTTGCCGCTCAATGCCAGATTAGCCAGACCAGGGTCCTGGATTTGTAGACCACCTTCTGAAAATGGTTGCTTAAGGACTTCCCAACTTACTAAATACATCTTTTTTTGACTTCCTTTACCACCTGAGTAAAGGAAGTCACACAAAAATTTAGAGACTTAAGCCAGGATGCTCTTTGGGGCCAACAACAAGGAAGATTGGAAAATAGGAAAAGCTGACAGAACAACCTTAACCAGTATCAGTTTCCCAGCCTTGGTTAGCCAATGACCTCCCCAAGAAGTGATTTTAGCTTTTAACTTTGCAAGAACGTCCAACCAAAGGGAGGGAGGGGAAGATCCAAGGGTTAAAGGAAGACCCAAATACTTAATATTTTCCCATTTGTCGAAGCATGGGAAGCCCAAGAAATTTGCTATACGGATAATAGACAATTGATAAATATTCCAAACATAAATGATGCTTTTGTTATTGTTAATCATCGCTCCCGATATTTGACATATTTTTTTAAGAATTCCGTTGAAATCCTTGGTTATCTTCATGGAGGCCCCACCTAGTAGAAGAGAGTCATCGGCAAAAAGAGCGTGATTAATAGGGTCCACTCCCCTAGCAATCCTGATACCCGAGATGTAACCAAATTCCTTTTCAACAATGAGTTTTCTACTGAGAGATTCAACCATCAAGATGTATAAAAAGGGTGACATAGGACAACCTTGGTGGAGACCCTGAGAAGCTTTGAAAAAGTCAGTAGGTCTTCCATTGACTAATGGAGCAATCCAAGGCCCGTCAGTGCAAGCTTTGATCAGATTTACAAATTCAGAGAAAAAACGAAAAGAGAGAAGGGCATCATAGAGAAAGCGATAACATACCTTTCTCCTTCCTTTGGAAGCTTGAATGAATAGCTTTTTGAACTTGGATAACATCATCCACTAAATGTTTGCCTTTAACAAATCCCCCCTAGAGAGGAGAGATCAGTTTACCTAGCAAGAGCTTAAATCTGTTGGCTCAAATTTTAGCTAGGATCTTGTATGAGGCATTACATAGCGAAATAGGACGGAACCTATCGAAGGTAGAAGGATTGAATTCCTTGGGGATGAGGGTGAGAAATGTAGAGTTAGTGCATCCTCCCACTTTTGTGTTTTTTGGAAGGAAGTCACCATTCGGACCAAATTTGTTTTGATGATGGGCCAACACAATTTATAAAAATGAAAGGAGAAGCCATCCAACCCAGGAGCCTTATATGACTCCATGGCCCAGATGACCTCAACAATTTCATGTTCAGAAAAGGGTTGCATAAGGACGAAGTTATCCTCATCACTTACAAGAGAAGAGATATTATCCAAATATTCAGAGGTTACTTCTTCATTAGTAAGACCATCATCCTGAAAAAAGGAGCTGAAAGTGATTCCTAGAAGACTGTTTTAAAATATCTTGGCCTTTTATTATAACCCCATCTCCAGAGGAGATTTTCGAGATATTATTCTTGGAAAGTCGAACCCTGCATTGATGGTGGAAATATGCAGTGTTCTTATCTCCTGACTTTAGCCAGAGGCAAAGAGACTTTAACCTAATATTTTCCTCTTCATGTTTAAAACATTGAGAGGCGTTGAACTAAGCCAATTTCTCCAAAACTAAATGAGAAGTGGAAATGACTTTATCTTCCAAATCGAATTGAATTGTAGCTAGTTCAGAAACTCTGTCAATTCTGATGGACATTGGAGTGGGAAGAGGAGATTTGACCCAAAGCTTCAGCACAAGTTTGGTCTTCCTCAATTTGTGTTCCCAGAAAAAAATGGGAGAGCCAAAAACATACTGATAGCAAGCCTGGGTTACAACATCCATAAACCTGACTCTCTCGATCCATAGGGGGCTGAACCTGACTCTCTCTTTATAGTTGATTTAAGGCAAAAGGAAAATCTAGTCTAGATGTAACTGCCTTGTTTTTTTCCCACATAATCCTCCCTCCTTTTCTCCAAATAAAAGCATGTATGAGTTGTCTTTCCATCCCTCTTTAGCTTTCCCACTTGACTTAGCAAATTCGTGAGAATCTTCATAGATTTGGAAACTGCTTTATGCACATATAAGGGATTTAACTAGATTTGGTAAGTTTGCTTTTTGACTATTTCGAATGGCATCCTTATGCATTAAAACCTCTCATGTAATTATTTATTTGAGTAGCCTATTACTTCATGAGGTTGGCTATTGTACACTTACTCAATACAAATTATTGTTATGCTCCAATTTCAGTCTCCTTTGGTGTGAATTTTGCATGTTTGATTAGCAATTTTGTGAGTGTTATTGTTTTATCTCTTGGGTTCAATTTCCACATGGTATCAGAGCCTTTGTAGATCGATTTCTCTTCTTCCAATTTGTTATTGCAGGTTTGACATCATTGACTGGGAGCACATTCTGTTGATTGGAGGGCATAACTACTAAGCTATGGACCAATCTCAGAAGATCATCTTGACTCCATTCAATTTCTTTTAGTGGAAATATGAGATAGAGATATTGTTGAGAGTGAAAGGTCTCTATAGGGTAACTATGGCAAATGAGGCAAAGCCCAATGTAGCTGCAGAGAAAATTAAATGGCACAACAGGAGGGATGCAACCTATGGTCTTTTGTGTCTGAGCATTTCAAGAGACCTCCTCTTCCATCTTGATGGATTGACATCAAATAATGAAGTGTGGGAGAATCTTGAAGAGACATTTGGAAAAATAGATGATATGAGAGGGCATCAAATTGAGAATGAGATGATCTCCTTGAGTCCTAGTAGCTTCGAATCATTGCAAATCTACTTTTCCAAGTTTAAGGCCCTTGTTTTGCAGCTAAAATAGCGTGGGATCAAAAATAAGGAAGAGAAACTAGTCTTGGCCATACTCTTGGCCATACTCTCTAAGCTTGGTCCTGACTATTCAATGTTTGTTTTGACCTTCCATGCCACCAAGTTGACAGCACGATCCTAAAAGATGCCTAAGCTTGCAGAGTTCATGGAATTCCTCACACAGGAGCAAGATAAGTTGGTGATGATGGACACCATCAAACCTTCCAAAGACCAAGCTTTGGTTGCTGGAGATTCAAGGGTGGATTCAAAAAGAAAGAAAAAAGCTAAAAATACACTTGAGCAAAAGAGAGACAAGTCAAAGTCTCAAGAGGAGCCTCAAAGCTCCAGGAAGAACTCCCAGAAGAAGAAGAATAAAGGAGAAATGAGCAAGTGCACATACTGCAATAAGGGTTATCATCATGAGAGCTCTTGTATGAAAAATAAAATTGACATGTTGACCCAAATCCCGTAGAAGAATAACATCTCCCTTCTTGATTGCTCAAAGAAGAAGGAAGGATGATCAAATTCAGAAGACAGAGAGAGAGTACATGCCTTGGTTGCTGGAACATCAAGCTCACCTAGCTTCATCATAGATTCTAGAGATTCTAGACATATGGCTTCAACAAAGGAGACATTCTCATCTCTTGACATGTTGAAAGGGCCACCAATAGTTTTGGGAGATGACTCTCTCACTGACAGTTTTGGGAAGGGTAGGATTGATCTTGACCATGGTAGTTTCAATAATGTGTTGTATGTTCCAAGTATTTCCTCTAATCTCTTGTTAGTGTATTGTATGACTCATACTAGGTCTCCAAAGAAGATCATATTCTCCCCTGATGATGTTGAAATCACTGAGATTTCGAATCGTAAAATCATAGCAAAAGGTGTTGTTGATCACACTTCGAAGGTATACAAGTTTTCCCATTTTCTACCCTACTCAAACCCCTCTGCTCTTCTGATTCATGCTAATGAAGCAAGCAATCTTTGGCATGAAATATTTGGCCATATTAACCACAAGTATATTTCTTATTTGAGTGAAAAATATATGGTCATAGGGTTACCAAAGATCAAGTTTTCTAAGGGACTCTGTCAAGGTTGTATCCTAGGAAAACACCTAGAGCACAAGTATGAGAAGGCTAGTCATGAGAGAACCTATGCACCTCTTGAGTTGATCCATAGTGACATTTCTGGTCCATTCCATCATATGTCCATGATTAAAGCCAAATAGGCACTCACCTTCATAGATGACTTTTCCAGGTATTGTTGGGTTCACTTCCTAAAGCATAAGTCTGAAGTTTTTGACCTCTTCAAAATATTTAGAGCCTTGCTTGAAAACCAGTCTGGGAGGAAACTCAAGATACTTAGATATGACAATGGTGGTGAGTATGTCAAGTTTGAGGTCATTTAGTATTGCAAAGATGCAGGTATTTAGATGCAACATTCGATCCCTTACACACCACAACAAAATGGTGTTGCTGAGAGAAAGAACAGATCATTGAAGGAGATGGCAACTTGCATGATGGAGGCTAAGAATTTTCCACCAAAGTTTTGGGCTGAGGCTATAAACTATGCATCCTACATCCATAATAGGGTGCCTCATAGGAAGCTTGATGGTATGACTCCTTTCGAAGCTTGGAGTGGGCACAAGCCAGATGTGACCCATTTCATGATTATTGGCTCAATGGCTTGGGCTAGAATTCCAACTGAAAAGAGGAAGGCTTTTCAACCCCAAAGCCAAGAGTGCCTATTTTTTGGGTATTATGAAGATTCAAAAGGGTAAAAGATGATCAACTTGAGCACTAACAAACATCTCATTGAAAGAAGTGTTCAGTTCCAAGAAGAGCCTTTAGCAACAGTTGAAGTTGGAGAGTCCTCTTCATCACTAGAACCATTGATTGTAAGTGAAGAGACTAATGAGTTTGATCATGTCTAATAATGATGATTTGATTGCAGATCCTAATATTCCTACAAGACCAAAATGGGTAGCAAATACCATTCATGCAATGTAATACTCCTTAAATTCATAAAAAATTAAATTTGTTCATGTAACATAAAATGTTTGCAGTCTTCAATACCTAGGAAATAATTAACTGCTAATGGTTACTTTAATCTGTATTAAATTAGAACTGACTATTTTGTAAGACTTTAGTTTTGTATACTTACTAGCTTGTTTTCATAATTCCATGTTAAGGAATTGAATTACGGTGTGATATAACAGGAATAAAACATATTTTAAACTTCTAGTATTAAGTTTGTTTTACTGTTTTATGACAAGTAGGAAAGAACTTCAGTTGAGATTGAGGCTTACTTATCTTATAGCTAATGCAGTGAAACGATGCTTCTGTTATAGGTCTTTTACAGGTAAGAAGTTTGTTACCAGTTTTCTAGATTGAGATTATCATCTCCACTAGCATAGAATACATTGCTAGTTAAATTATTTGTTTTATAGCTTGAGCAATGTAAGAGGTATTGTTGATATTCATTGTTTGAAATATTCATAATTGATAGTAATAGCAGTGTTTTAATAAACTGGATTTATCTCAGTTATGCTTACCATCGCATAACTTGTTCATTTAACTTTCATCCAGCTATTTTCAGTGTAAAACTTGTATGTAATTCTTGTAAATGCATCTTGTGGAACAGATTTCTTTCTACAAATAATGAGTTACAATAACCTAGAATATCTATGATCCAATTGAAGTCATAAATTACTTTGGACTAATAAACACACATGAAAACTAGTACTTAGTATAAAGGATAGTTTATAACTACTCAAATACTTACCAAATTTGAGATGCCTTGATACCAATGTTTTTCTTTGAACTAAAGTGTTATTACCCTTTTTTTTTAAGGTAAAATAATTATTCTTCAAGGAGGTCTATCTATTATTCTTTGTATGATTTTCTCATCTCATAAGTGTATTATTAGATAAATCATATACTAGTGTCCATAGTTTAACACTTAGACTAAAATCCTAGCAAGGTATCTTCTATAGTTATAAGTATTTACATACAAATGATTCCCTTCTTCATTTGTATCTTCCTAAAACCTAATTACACAGCATTCTTTATTACGTGAATAGCATAAGTTTTCTTATACTATTTCAAGGTTTTTAACTTATATTTAAAACCTAGTTCAATTACTAACTCCCATGTTATTTACTATGGTAAAATCAAGCATTAACCATAGCAACGATAACGAAATCAAGACAAAAATATAATATGGCATTAATTTTTACACTAAAATGTGTAGGTTGAAAATCAAGGAGTTTCGATTATATTACCAAACCCATCCTTGCAAAAAGATTTGGACCTACATGGTCGATGCTCAATTGATAGGGTTTTGACCTTGGAGTTTCTGCCATATAAATTTCTTTGAAACCCTAAATTCTCGCTTTACCTAAACTTGTACCTTGCTCTGGAAGAGGGGCCATGGGCTCATGGCCGCTCGGTCTGTTTGTCACTCCACTACATCACTCTTCCTACCAGTAGCCTTCTTCTTCTTCGTGTAGAGGTGTAAATGAATACCATATTTGGTTTTGTGGACGAAACTCTCTCCTTGCTACTACTTAGCTCTACAACAACGATGGTCCTATCATTACATTACCTATGCAAGTGTTTTTAATCATTCCCTGGTGTATTGGTGAGCTGTGGAGGTGAGCATGGCCCTTGGGTGGTCGTAGTGTGGCTTGGGCTATTTATTGTCTTTCTTTGAATTTGGTGTAAAAGTCGGATGTCTTCGTAGCCCATTCTGTAGAGTGGTATTGACTCTGCTCCATCGTGGGGTTTAAGACTCGGGTCTAAACTATGTGAGCCGTGTTTTTCTTCTGTGAAGCTTGTTGTCTTCGAATGGTGATAGGGTTTGTACTCAAACTTCTACAGGGTTGATAAAACTATAATGCAAGTAAAATACCTCATTTTTCTGTCTTTAAACAAAGTTACAGATTTCATTATAAACCAGTAGTTATTCTTTTGAGTTTTTATATAAGTTTGAATTCAATGTGAAGGTGCTTAAATTCTACAGAGAGGTGTTGACAATCGTCGAAGACCACTCAGCCTAGATTCCAAGCTGCGCATAACCCTGGTAAGCCTCGGTCTTGCTGAGGTTTTTCCTTCCGTGGTGTATGGTGTTGATTTTTAGATGATGGAGTTCATTGGGTATTTTGTTGGTTTTCAGCTCGGCCATGATATACTGTGTTGTAAAAGTTGAACAGGCTAGGGGCCGATACTTAATGTTTGGTTCAGTTTATTGAATACCTAGTGGTTTTTTTAGAAATGGAGGCTTAGGGCTTCCATAGCTGACACAATTTCCTTCTTAGTCGTAGATTTTGTTTATAATTACATTGTTTAAAAATCAGGCTTTTAAGCCATGAATTTGTGTTGTAAAAGGCCATAGGGCCGTAACTGATATGACTCAATTCGGGGTTTTTAACTTATACTTAAGGCTTGGATAATCCTGAAACTTAGTATTTTGTAATTTATGTTTTGGATAATATATATGTATTGTTAATGTGATTTTTAAATATTAGGGTAGACTTGTACTACTCAACCGTTATGGTGCAATCTTTGTGAATTAAATCTATCACAGATTATTGTTAAATTAAATTAGTATTTATTTTACTTCTATATAAAATTGTAACTATAGATTGAACAATGGTATTTAGATCTTATTTCGATTATTACTGTCAATACTAGATTTATGCAGTAAATAATAGAGGAGAAGAAATTTACTAAGTAACCTAATTCTTTACTGTATTCTTTGAATGTGATAATATGATAACAGGTTTTTATTTACTATTGTGGCTTATCAATAAATGCTGGTAATTTCATACAGTCATCCAATTGTTGCTTATGATTACATAAGATAGAGTTATTAGGTTTTACTTTATTTTAAAAGTAAAAAGAGCAATTTCCCTGCTAATAAAAAGGGGTGCATAAATTTGGTTTGTATATATTTACAGTTCTTTTAAATAGGTTTATTTATAAACCCTAATCCTTCTTAATATGAGTACATAGTTAGTACTTCATTTTTGGGTTACCCTATTTTTGCATTTCTACTTAGATGAATTTATTCAGTAAATGTTTAACCTTGTTTACTGTTTCTAAAAGTTAATCTTAGTTATAATGATTCCCGTTGATATATTAATTGTTAATTATTAAATAATAGACCTATAATAATAATTTTATCTAATGTGTAAAC
This sequence comes from Pseudotsuga menziesii, assembly GCA_001517045.1. Lineage (NCBI taxonomy): Eukaryota > Viridiplantae > Streptophyta > Pinopsida > Pinales > Pinaceae > Pseudotsuga > Pseudotsuga menziesii. The sequence continues at coordinate 119,308 of LPNX011030666.1, read as the reverse complement.
CATTACACAGACTAGTATTTTATACCTTTAGATATATCCTAACAGTTCTGTTTATTTTGCTCAAGTAATCTAGCTAACTGAAACCATCTAAAATAAAAAGGAAACATACATACAAATCATACATATGAACCTGTAGAAGATAGTAATTTACATTCATGCATACTTCGTTCGATTCTTGATATGAAATTAAACTAACCTGCTGTACTAGAGTACTAGCTTTTCTAAAAGGAGTGGAAAAATACAGTTTAAATATTTTCTTTCTATCATCAGTTAAACTAGAAATTCTTCGAAATTACTTACCTTAATCTACCTAGTTCATAACTTAACTATCTTTTCACAATATATACATTTCTCCTAACTAATCCTAGAAGCAAAAAGGACAGATGCATAATATCTCACTGCTTAACTCAACTTTTCAGATAATAATAAACAATTAGATAGCTAGATAAATCAAATAGAACCTGGAGAAATAGATGAGGTGACAACAACTTAAGGAACTTGTTCCTCCCAACCAAATCCTAGAGAAAATCTAGATTGCAATTCTCAAGACCCCTAATCTTGTCTCCTGGTCCACCTCGTAGAAGTACTGGGTGAAAGATGTAGTCTAGTAATCCTCTGCAACTCCACTGAGTGTTCAACAGTACGTTAGTTCTGCTTGTAGCAGTTAGAACTCAGCTTAGAATAGCTGCACTAGTTCAGGTCTTCAACACTTTTCCACTCAAAACATACGTCAGCTAGTCCCCTCCATCGAATTTTCTTGTGCACTTCATTCACTCAGAATGTTCACAAATCCAGAATGAGCAGCCTCAACTATCTTCAATGGGAAGTTTTATTAGCATGCCTAGGTATTTTGGGTCAATTTTCACTTAAGGAGCCACCTACTCTTGTTCCACTTTCTTGGGGAACATGACCACAAAAATAGGGAAGTTGCCACCTACAATAGCTAGAAGTAGTTTGAGGATGCTTCCAAGTGTCAATCTGCTCTCAACCCAGCCTACTCCACCAAGTGACCAGTAAAACACTCATTTAACAGCTTCCCTAAGCTGTTGTCTCATCTTTCATTTATTTATTAATAAAATATTCAGCAATTACATTCAATTATCCTTGACCCCACTTGGTCATTAATTACAAACTTTAAAATAAAATATAACATAATGTTTCTTAAAACATAAAATGTTTTTCAAAATTGGGGCATGTGACATTCAACTAGGGAACTAGTTGGAAATCCTAATGACACTAGGAGGACTAGATCTCAATTTGAGAGTGCCCTTTGTGTGAAAGATCCTCTATTTGCTGAGAAGTGCTATATGATGGTTGAATCAGATCCACAGACATATGAAGATGCAACACATGATCCAAGATGGCAAACAACCCTGAAAGAAGAATTCAGCTCACTCTAGAAGAACAACACTTGGGAACTGGTTGATATTGCCCCAGGGAGGAAGCCAGTTCAATGTAAGTGGGTTTTCAAGACTAAGTTTGTTGCTGATGGTTCACCTTTGAAATATACGTCAAGATTGGTAACCAAGGGCTACTCACAAGTACATGGTATTGACTACAATGAAACCTTTGCACCAGTGGCAAACATGGACTCCATAAGGCTAACTCTAGCCATTGCAGCTTTGAAGTAGTGGGAAGCACATCACATGGATGTGAAGTGTGCTTTCCTAAATGGAGATCTCACTGAAGAGAATTACATGAAGAAACCTGAAGGGTTTGTTTCTAATCCATCTTTAGTGTGCAAGTTATTGATAGCTTTTGTGTGTAAAAAATGTGATGTAGTTTTGAGTTGGAAGACATAGAATTCTAGATAGTGTTGTTACCCTTATACATTACTTGGTTATCGACTAGTCATTCATAGTGAATTCAATGGATGGAAGGCGTTAATTCAAGTGATGTTCTCAAGTTTATTACATGTAGTTCTAGAAACATCTCACCAGGAAACTGTATGAGTTTCCCTTCAGCTGAAAAACTATATCACCACGTTGTAAAGAGAAGGGTGCAAGGCATCACTTTGTGCAGGAAACTTATAGGACCTTTCCATATAAGTTTATTATAAATTATTCAAAATGAAGTGAACTTGATACTAGAGAAACTTTTGTTCTAGTGTTTGAGTTTCCTTCTTGTCTGGGTGTTGTTATTATAGCATCATTGTTTGTAGAGACTTTTTGTTGATGGAATATTTTTCGTATTTATTACAAGGCACAAGTAGGGGCAATTACAATTGTATCTAGAGTGATCAGAGCCATTAGTAGGCCTTCATGTGGATATATCATAGGGATTATAACTATATGGCCTTTATATGTTTAGGGTCTAGTCATGAATGAGGTGGGTGCTTATTGATTCCCCTATGATATTGTTGAGTCAGTGAATCATTTGATCATGTAATATCCTTCTATGAGATTAAGATTACAAATTTATTGCAGAGAGTTTTCTTCCCCTATAAATTTGTCCTTCTCCGGTTATTTTTATATATTTTAAGTCTGTGTATGTCTCTCTTGAAGTGATAGAAAATATTGAGTATCAACTTTGGCCCTATATGTGTTGTTATTACAGATAGTGTTGAGCATGTGATTGTTTTAGAGGTTTCAATTTTATGTAACTTTTGGCTTGATTTTTTGATGTGTACATGAACAATTGTGTATGGAGTTTTTTGTTTACTGTTGTTTATTTGTGTCTTGTCATCCTATGTTACCATAAATGAGAAACAATAAATGGAACGAGAAACAAGAATGGTACAAGAAATAGAGTTTACAGGTTTTTCATACAAGAAACGAGGAGAGAGAAAAAAAACAATAGTGAAGGTGAATAAAAGATGTAAAATTTCCCTTTAGTATGCCACTTTTTATTTATTTATTTTGAAAAAGATAACATAGGACTGTAAAGAACAAACTCAATCATAATTTATTGGTATAGAAAAAAACGTATACAATATTTAGTATAACAACTATTATTTGAATTATTCATTCATCCAAGTGTTACATGAAATTCAATGCATTAAATCTAAACACGCCTTTCTCTTTCGGTCATGATTTTCCCCATATCTAACCTCATTTATACTGATGAATGAAAAAAAAGGCAAATTTTACAAGCGGGATTCACTACAGATGAAGGTGGAAATACAATAAAATTATAGTGGCATAGGCTGCAACACAATTTCATCTTGATGAGAAGTACGGTGGCCTTCTTGTCCATCCACTCTTAAAAAGAATATCAGTGATTTAGGGAATCCAACATGGAAGAAAAAGGTATTAGAAGAAAAACTGTAGACTTTATCATAAAAATAATTAAATACAATCGCCAATATAAGTCCTATATGTGTGTGTGCTTGCATCTTCCTAAAATAATTTGAATGTCTTTTCTCGACCATGTTTGGGTTGGATATTCTTATTGAATTTTTTTCCAATTATCTTTTTTTCCTTTAACAAATTTAAATATTAGCTGGGCTCTTGATAACTTCTATGCATTGGCATGCCTACATAATTGGCTTATGTAGTTGTCTTGGTCCGGTGGTGCACAACCAAAAGTTTTGCAACCCAAAAATATAAATTGTGTTGTGTACATAACATTTGCATGTGACTTCACATAAACAAGAAACCCTAACACTTGTACATTCACCAAGTTTTTGACATCCACACTGGTTATAAATGTTTTTCAAATAATTATTTCACCAATTAGTTACAATAGTTTCCCATGCAATTGGATTATGTGGCCCATATCAAGTGTCCTATCTAGAATCTAAAAAACACACACAAAAACTATTGATTTAAATTAAATAGTCCACTAATTAATGTTTAGTGTTAGAATCCCTTTATAGCCAGAAGCATATATATGAATGGTGCTTGCAATCTAACAATATGTGCTCTTTATTTAGCATTTACACACCTTGTGCCACATAAATTCCAGTAACCACAAGTTTTAGAGTGTCAATCAATTCCTTTAACCTTTCACAGTGTCTCTTTGTCTTCACATTAATGCTTTGATTTCTTTAATGTACCGATGAATTCCTATAATCCTACCCTTTTATTCTAAATAGTATTTATCGAGATAAACTACTTTCTATACTAGAGTTTGGAAGAGACTACTCCAATAAAGGTAAAGCTAAATTTATTGTCCAATAATAATAAATAAATAAATGATTTGATTGTTATAAGAGTTCATTGTATTATTTATTTAAATATTGGGAGATGTTCATTCTTATATTATTATGTTCAATCATTGAACTAATAATAAATTTTCCATGGAAACCTTTGTTCCTTAATAATCCATAAGCTAGACTTATAGTTTTTGCATTTACATTTATAAAAAGAGTGCCTAAGCCCATAGGTTGCAAATGAAATCAAAATTTATAGATAATGTTTTGTTTGAGAGTATCGATGATCACATACTTTTTAAGAAAAAATAAAAATACAATAACATACTCTAGTATGCACTAAATTTCAATTTCCAATGCCCATTCATACTCCGAAACTACAAAAAAACTATGCCCATCATACAATCAAGGGATAAAAATGCACTCAAAGGATTGAGGAAAACTATCCATATTATAGTCAAGGGATGAAAAATGTTTCACACCTGTGGGTATAACAAAATGCAGTAAAAGAAACACTACTCATCATAGTAAAAAAAGCGCACACACAGAAAAAGTAAAAGATATTTTAAGGTATAATTAGAAAATGGACATAACAAAAATTGCATATATCAATATTTTAGTTATTTAGAAGTAATATGAAGAGTCATATTTAAATTTATTTATACATGGTTTTCATTAATAATGCAACTCATAATTTAACATTGACCGAAGTCCATAGATAAATTCAGTTGAACAAGATTCCAATCACCTTTTTATCTAGTCTATCACCCATGTCAAACATACCGATAGGCATGCCAATTACCCTCTCCACGCAATGGAATCTAGACCATTGACGCTACTAAATAATCCAATCCTAGCTATTGGCGTAGTCCCATTTCTGTCGCATGTCTCTACATCCCGCAATGGGTATGATCTAAACTAAGGGAATATTTGGGTCGTTCATGCAATAGATATACTCTCTATCCCCACAAAATTCATCCCTACGCAAATGACTACAATTAGAACCCCAAACGATCTTAGCCATCCATACTTTGTTTGCTTGTGGCTCATCCAAAGCTTTTCTTTTGGCCTCTGATGACAATGAATACAAGTGGATATATGAGGTTAGGTAGATTGTCGAAAAAATATATCCCTTGTCAAACATGGGATTCATAATATGATGCCGTCATGTAAAGTAATATGTATAAATGATATGATTTTAATTTAGCAAAATAACCTAAATTTAGAGATTAAGCACTATTAACAAAAAGGTTTGTTGTAAGTGTTTGGGATATCCAAAAATAGTTGTGATATTTGGAGCTAATCCAAAGGATCTAAAGATACAAAGAATATTACATTTAGTCATGGCATGGGACCTAAATGGTAAAAATGATAGCAACAAAACTCTGTTGATTTAGATTTAGATCAGTGGTCATGATGAATAATGTGTGGGTGAGATGCATTGGAGATAAGGAAAAGTGGAATTCTAATGAAAAGCAGATTGAGAGATCAATGTAAGATGTTGATATCTCCTTGGGAAAATTTATGCAATGTTAATGGGCCTCGTCAAGGACTTTGGTAAGACAAAAAGGGACACTTGGCACCCATTGATTGATAACTCCTTATTGGGTTCCTTTCATCAAAACCATATTGGTTTTTTCGAAACCACCCGACTCACCATATCTTTTACATGTAATCCCACTAAGAAGAAAACACGTGTCCACTCGGGCCTGTGCCTAAAATGGTGCCAAGTCATTTTTGGCCAACTTTTCGTTAATTTTAATTCTGAATCCGTTAAGAATCTTGTTTAGCCTCTTTTCATCCATACCATCAATTGCAAAATAAGAAGCTAAGATCGAACCAATTTACTTGTTCATGACCGCATTTACAACAAATTAGAGCTTCCAACCATCCATCTACCCAGTAATTGAAAACATCATTTATATTCCCCAATCATTCATTTTTCAAGAGAAAATAAAGTTGTGTGCCTTCACTCATCGTGAAACCTATTTGATACAATTCGAGTACATAGTGAGGCTCAAACATGGAACAACCCTCCAAATTTTTACAATCTAAAACATTTTTTACTAGTGATGAGAATATTGTAGATAAATGCATATATATATATATATATATATATGATACCAAAATAGAAAATTCCAACCTAAATTCCATACTAAAGGAGGTAGAATCACAAGCCAATACCCAACAAGACCAATTCCACCTATGGGGTTCAAACCTCGCTAGAGTAGTGTGTCCTTGGTCAGTGTATTTTCTAGGAATTTGTAGCTTAGTGCTCCAAATAGTATTCCTCTAGTAAAAAGGCTATCATTTTGTTAGACCTATCTACCACCTTATGCAATACAGAAGCCCCTAATCTACAAAGAATGTTCGAAATTCTAGAATTTTTGAAAATACAAGAGCTTGATGAGAGAGCCTTTTCATCCTCCTATCGAAACCTTATACCATTTGGCATAAATATTTTTCTCCTACAACATTTAGAGAAGGGGGTTTCTCTCCCTAACACACCCCCACCTTATGGAGCTATAGTATTCTATGAAGCATCCAGAAAATACATTGTTACACCAAAATCTCATCATCACCATGATATTGATATATGTGCCTCTAAATTTTCCCTAGTACCTAAATTACTAGTGCCAAAATTTATTGGGAAAGAGGTTCTACCCTTCAAATTTCTAGTTTTATAGCAATGCTACACCTCTCCTCTTTATAACAGGTGGAAAATTCCCATCCATGCACTATGCACACTAACAAGGTGTGGTACTTCCTCGGTATGTATTCATGCAATGTGTGGCACCATTCAGTTCCACATTTGCTCCTTATCAAAGTGTGGCACTTATAATTCAAAGGAAAAAGGATTCGAGAGTCTTCTAGAAAGAAGCTCTCATGTAGGCTTATCACAATAGATTAGTATGAGTGTCATTTAATCCCCTAACCTCTTGGGATTATCCCTTAACCTTCTCCATTCAATCTTCAACTCCCTCTATAATATTTAGCCTATATATACATGCTCACCCCTCATGGTTGAGAGGAGGAAAGATATAGCACCCAAATGCGGGTGAAATATTTCTAGAACTGAGATTTTCTTTTCCATTAGAGACAAGGCTGGATTTTTTAGGAAAAGACTAGTTGGAAGAAGTTACAATGTAAAGGAAATGGTAATAATCTCCCTTCTATATTCTTATTAATACAATAATACATTACTCTTTCCATAAATATTTATTATGTTTTAGATATTTAAAACTTGTTTCCTTGACCACTCGTTTAGATTAATCAATATTACATATTTCTTTCACTTGTGCTTACACTTGTTTGTCTTATGTTGTCATGTAGCTTGAGATTGAAGATCACATCAAACAAGGATAAATTACCATAGTTCCGAAGTGAGCAATCTGTGTTGCTTTTATATTTTGATTAATCTAGGAAAGTGTATATATTCTATTGTTTTTTGTTCTAAATACAAATCATTTGTACTAGAGAAATTTGTCCTTTTCAATATATACAAAGTTTCTTGAAACAAAATTAGCGACTCCACTGGGGAGAAACCGACCATAGTCTTTGAGTTGTTTAGTTTGTAATTTTGATTTCCTTTTTTTCCACTTAAAGCTATTTAATTGGGATTTTTTCTCTTTGGATCTATTTTTTTAGTCACTGGGTGATCCAGTCTCAGTCTAGAATCTTTATCTCATTTTAGTTACCTATTTCTTTTGAGAATTTTAGTCTTTTCTAATCTTCGAGTGATATTGTCGCACCTGGGCTATGATTATACCTCGTCGCTAGTAAATTGCCATGCTTTTATTTTGGGTTACAAAGTGGCACTGTCATACTTTCTTCATGGTTACAGAGAGGCACTACTGCACATTCCCTATGATAAAATCGTTGTACCAAGGGACTATCGCTCTGGTGTAAATTGACAAACTGCAACACTGTGAGTAATCATGAACTTTTGGTTGAATTCTCTTGTTTTTGTTACTCAAGTTCATTTCTAGATAGATTCAATATCTATTACAGTTGTTAATTTATTTAGGATTGATTTTTTACTTCTAATCTTTTAGTTTTTTTAAAGATTTAATAGGATTCATGGTCATTTTTGTTGTAAGTGACTTGTCTTGGGAATATTGTGTGTTTTCTTAGGTCTCTAATCATTGCCGATACTCGCAGAGGATTTTTTTTGTTTCCATAGTAGTTTAAAGAAAGATATTTATTTTAATTGGCTTTGTTAGATTTGAAATATTTACAAAAAATCCAAAAATAATTTTTTTGGTTTATCTAGTCCTGTTTTGGTTCAGATTTGAGTTTTCTATTAAAACAAAAGAAACATACTTTTATATTTTTGCATAGTTAGAGTTAGAAGTTTTTTTTTCTTGTTTGGAAACATTGATTAGATCCTTTCTTTGTTTAATTATATATATATATATATATATATATATATATATATTGTTAGAATAATCAACCCATACTTACCTACATTTGACATTACATAACCATTTTTGTCTTATTACCTAGATTCCTAGATTCCATTCTATGCTAGTTGCCTTCTACATGTCCTAGAATTCAACACATGCTAAAAATGAGTCATGGAGCACTTGGGAAACATAATGGAAACCAATTTAGCAAGTATGATTTATTCCTGATTCCTTAAAGTGCATTTTTGTTTTTTCTGAAAGTTGCCTTGCCTTATAGCCATTTTAGGGCAAAAGGAAAAGCTAGTCTAGGTGTAAATGCCTTGTTTTTTTCCCACATCATCCTCCATATTTTTCTCCAATTAAAATCATGTATGGGTTTTCTTTCCATCCCTATTTATCTTTCCCACTTGACTTAGAAAATTCGTGAGCATCTTCATAGATTTGGAAACTGCTTTATGCACCTATGGGGGATTTGACTAGTTTTGGTAAGCCTGCTTTTTGACTATTTCAAATAGCATCCTTATGCATTCAAACATCTCACGTAATTAATTATTTGAGCATCCTATTACTTCACAAGGCTGGCTATTGTGCACTTAATACAGATTAGTGTTATGCTCCAATTTTAGTCTCCTTTGGTGTGAATTTTGCATGTTTGATTAGCAATTTTGTGAGTGTTATACATTTTGTGTCTTGGGTTCAATTTCCACAAATTTTCATGGGATTGATAAGTATTTTTTATTTTTATGTAGCTATCTATAACATTGGCTCATTATTTTTTTCTGCCCTATCTTTAGCTAATTTATGGAAGTGAAGCATATTTGCATAGTTCTTTTCACTTTCTTCATATGCCTGCCTTAATTATAGGGTTTGTACTGGTTCTATTCATAGTATTTTCAGTTTCATCTTAAGCAATGCTATCTCATTATGTTTTTCCTTCAAAATAGATGCAACGAACACACATATAGTTCCTGAGATGTCGATTTCACACGGCCAATTTTGGTGATTTTCTCTTCCTTTTCCTCACAGTCAAGTGGCTCCACATCTTTCAGTGAAATTTGGTTCACTTCCATTCCTTATATATATATATATATGTGTGTGTGTGTGTGTGTGTGTGTGTAATTATGCTAGTACCTTTAACTTGTGTCTTTAACCAATTGAGTTTTGTATATCTGAGCAAGTACCGTGTCTCCCGAACTCAGTGTGAGCCATCTCCTGGGTTCACACTGAGGGATAAGGTATTGTCACCTAAGAACTTGATAGTCACTTGTTTAGATTTTATTGTGAATTTCTCTTCCTTCCAAATTTATTCAAATTTCTTTAGGACCGTTCTTCATTTTCTTTCTATCTTGACAGACTACCCCACCTTGTTGTAGATCATATTAGTAGTTTTCTTGAAGAAATCCACTTTGTATGAATTTTAAAACTTGTTGAAGTCTACTTGGTATCCATCGTCTCTATAATATTTCATGTTGGTAAGGTTTGGGACTATGGGTTGTACTACAAACCGTATTAGGGTTTTATTTTGGTTATCAACTACTATGAGTAACCTCCCAGATGATGCTCCTATCTCTTATCTAGAATCCTTAGCTATTTTGACATTCCATTCCCTTAAGTCTTTATACTTATTTTTTAAATTAGTAGGAACTTGCATTAGACCCACAGAAGTTGACTCTGATGGTGCAATATGGAGCATCCTTGGTTCATTAAAATTCATAGTAGGATAATGCTTGGATTTTACTACTAGTCCTACTCCTCTATACGAAGTATTTGGTATCATGCCTATTATATCTTTTGGAATTTTTACATTTTTCTCTTCTTCCACTTCCCCCTCTTCATTATTCGATTTCTTTGATGGGTGCTTCTCTTGGCTAATATCATCCACTGCCATGTATGAAGACATCTCTTCAGCTCCTCTTTTGTTTCTGGATCATTGTCCCCAGAGCCTTTCTTCTTCCATTCTTTTTAGAGCCATATAAACCTCCTCCCAACTTTGCATATTTTCTATGTTTTGCTACTTTGGTCTTGGACTAGGTTAAGAAGCAGAGTTTTTGTTAATGGTTCTCTATTTTGATATAATCACATGAGGGTCATAAGCAAAAGTCTCTGTCATTTTTAATTTCAAATGGATTAGGAAATTTTCCAAATATTGTACCGCTTCCAACCTTTTAAGCTAAAAGGGACCTATCTATTGAGGTAGATTAAAGGTTTAGTGGTGTCTGTAATGCCTAATTGTTTTTCCATCCACTCCGAATCTCTATCTAGCATACTTCATTGCAAACACCCTAGGAGTGAGGAAATATGGGACCTGATATGGATCCTCTTCAAAACCATAGACCATGATCACTATGTATTCCTCAAAAAGGAACCAATCCCATTTTCTCGTCTATGATGTGAACTAAAGATGTTTCTAATTCTTAGGGAACATTCAAGGATGCTGTAAACCATGTACTATGGTGTATTCTATTTTCATCACTTTACTGGTAAATTCAGAATAATTGGCGTTATCATCCCTTCTTAGGAATATTTCACTCCACTTGAATATTGGAAGTTGGTTTCCTTTCTCATCAATCATCTCTAAATTTAAACTCTTGAAATACTCATAATTTTGGTAAACAAACAAGTAAAAGAGATGAGATGGGTATCTGAAAAGAGGGATGAGAGGTACCTATTCCAACTATTCATGAATGTTTTTGGCTAGGAGACTACATATGTCATATTTGGGGAATGTATTTGTGGACATGGAGGTTAGACTCAATAGGAAACCCAAAGTCAGTTCATCAACTTGGATTTCATTCTCATAACTGATAATTATGAAAATAAGGGATATGATTGTTTCAAGACACTTTGTCTATGCGGACAAGGACAAATCTCTCTAGTCTAAATGTTTTGGATCTAGAACAAAATACAAGAGAGTATATACACTTTCCTAGATTAATCAAAATATAAAAGAAACACAAATTCTTCACCTTGCAACTATGGTTGTATCTCTTTGTTTAATGTGATCTTCAATGTTAAAACTGCAAAACAACGTAATACAAACAAGTAGAAACACAAGTTAAAGAAATATGTAATATTGATTAATCTAACAAGTAGTCAAGGAAAAAAGTTCTAAAGATCTAATTTTTTTTTTTTATGGAAAGAGTATGTATTACTATATTAATAAGAATATAGAAGGGAGATTACAACCATTTCCTTGAAATTGTAAATTCTTCCAACTAGTATTTGCCTCAAATATCCAACCTTGTCTATAATGGAAAATAGAATTTCAGTTGTAGAAATATTTCACCAACAATTGGGACTGCTTTATATTTCCTCCTCTCAAACATGAGGGTTGATCTTGTATATGTAGGACAAATATGATAGAGGGAGATGATGATTCAATGGAGAAGGTTAAGGGATAATCCCAATAGGTTAGGGGCTCGAATGACACTCATATTGATTTGCTGGGATACGCTTCCATGAGAGATTCCTTCTAGAAGCCTCTCGAATCTTCTCTTTCTTCCTTTCAATGAGTAGTGCCACACTTTGATAAGGAGAAATATGCGGTACTGAGGGGTGCCCCATACTACATGAATGCATAAAAAAGGTATTGCAACACCTTGTCAGTGTGTAGAGAACATCGATAGGAATTTGTCACCTATTGTGATTAGGAAAGGGGCAACATTGCTACAAAACAAGAAGTTTGAAGGGTAGAACCTCTTTCCCAAGAAATTTTGGCCTAGTAATTCATGGAATAGGGAAAATTTAGAGGCACATATCTCATTATCATGGTGATAGTGATATTTTGGTGTAACAGATTCCCCCCTAGAGTATGAAGCTAGAGGGAAAGGATAGGAGAAATACTTTGATAGATGAGGGTTGAGTCCAAATACCATTGGTTAAAATATTGAACAAGGACTTTATAGTACAATAAATGCTAAGATATGTGTCCCAAATGTCTCATAACATGGATTCGACCAATATATTGCAGATCCATTCATATACATCCAGGTCATGGCTACTAGAGTATACAATGTAGATCCGTGAAATTAAAAGACTGAAATTTGGACATAGCTACCGACATACAATATAGATCTATGTCATAATGACCCAAACTTGAGCATAGCCACTGGACATACTTTTTGGATCTATGCAATGACACACATGATCCATCACAATGTGGGGAAGGAAAACAATACAAGTATGTTCCTAAAAGAAACCTAGGGTCTTCATCGCAAACCCGAAAAGGTACAATTATATCCATGTGAATAGATGTATTGATGTTGAACATGGCATAAAACACTTGACTATCGATCATTGAGGCATACTATTAACAAGTGTAAGGGAACTCGCCATTAGTGTCGATGATTCCCAAGGTACCCTAGTACATTCCTTTGAATGTGGATTAATGAGTTGAAGTCAAACATTTGGAGGAATATTTGAATTAGATACCAATGATGTAATCCTATTATTAAAAGCGAGGTAACATGCCATTAAGGCATGCAGGTGCAAGGTACTTAACTAGTTTCTAAGTCTAATCCTTAGATGATGTGTCGAAGGAGACAAGGATAAGCCCATTGAAGGAGGGCCATGATGTTTCCCTCATCATCAACACGAAAAAAAAAAAAATATAGAGTAAATTGGACTGTGGAGTGACTTTGGGACTAACTTAGGGATAAGGATGACTAACACAAAGGAAGTTAAGATGAGTGAAAATACTGACTAGGATGGTAGACCTCCCTTGAACATTTATAGCAAAATAGCTGACATGGAAGCATTAAATTAATGAGACAGAGACCGAGACATAATGCAGCAAGTGATCGATGCATTCTTTGAATAAATCAAAGGAGTAAAGTGAATCATGAAAGTGGATCAACTCTAAGACAAGGTGATGAAATACAAGAAAATGTCATATTTATGTTCAGGGATGACAACAAGCTACCATTAATATAGACTTAGATACATTCTCTTTCCAACGATTCCCCATAATGATAGATGCATGTATCTTTTCTTTTTAACAAGTTGGAAGATTGTAACAAATGCTTGATATAGCTCATCTTTTGGGATGAGTCCAATCTCACATGTTTTACGAACTTGAGAAAGGAGGGGATCGATCCCAAAAAGGGTCCTTCAATGTTTAATTTTAATGAGTCCAAAGAGGGTAAAATCTTTGTTGTTTCATGCTTAGGGAGTCTAAAAATACTAAAGAAGACTCCAAGATGTATTGCTTCATAAATTTGGTCCCCAAGGCCTAAAAAAGTATAAAATAATACCTAGGATAATTATTTTAGCCAAAAGTTGACTAGAGTATTCCTTTTTCATAAATAGTCTAACCGGTCTGAAAAAGGGGTAAACTATCACCAGGAAGACGAAATTTCTAAAATTTTTACAAGTGTGAAAGAATCAAGTTTGCTTGGCGATCTTTTCCTATTTTGGGAGTCTAAAAAGTGCTTAAATACAACTTTAAGGGGATTCTTTTTTCGTAAAGATTGTACGAGCCCAAAAAAGTGATAAAAGTATACTCAACACCTTTTTACTTGGTTTTTAATGAGCATGACTAAGGTATCAAAAGCACTCAAAATATTTTTCATGTTGAAATCTAGAGCACGGAAAAGTAAAAAGTTAGCTCAAAACATCTCTTTCGTGTTTAACCAGTGCACGAAAAAAGTTAAAAAGTAAGCTTAACACCATCTTACTATTTTTAACGAGCTTGAAGATCACTTGGAAGAATGATCAAGGTATATTCTTCATTTTTTAAATGAGCTTGCAACAGAGAATGAACTATGCTTCATATGTTGTTTCATGGTTTAGTGAGCTCAAAAATAAAAAGAAAGTATGCTCAAAATGAGTCCCATTGATGAGTATTTTCCCAACATAATGTTAAATGGATTGTACTTTCCCCCAATATAAATTTCAAGTGGCTTAACTCCCAAATAATGTAAGAAGTTTGGATACATTCCCCCAAGCTTCGTTTCATCTACCTACTCTTTTTCTTCACCCAACTAGAATATTGATTACAACTAGGACAAGGCTCATGAGAGATTGCAGTGGATATTTATCTCCATCTATGTGCAAAAGCACCTACCTTTGATCAAAGGGATCTAAATGTAGAGTTCATGGTTCAAGGGAAATAATCATCCTTGACTTGCAAGCAAACAACAACCATTATTTTTTAGATTTTCTAATTTTAATAAAACAAATCCAACATACCTTTAGAAAGTGGGCCACTACAGTTGTTTGAGGATGTGGTCCGACGACTTCCATGTTCTGGTTCTCTAATTTTCTCCACCTATGGTTGTCAATGGAAATATGAATCAAGGAGTGTATGGAGTAAACTCGATATACAATGTGGAATAGTGTGGCTAAAGGTAAGAATTGGAAGTGTGAAAGGGTTCAAAGCATGATAAAAAAAAGTTTAGGAATGTCTGTGGGGAGACTTTCATAATGTATTTATAAGATAATCCAAGTTTTTGTTGCCCATGGTATTGGTCTATGGTTGTTCATAGTGCATGGTATTTTTCCATGGTTTATGACCCATTCTCATTTTAGGGTTTTTTGGTCCTTTTTTGGGAGAACGGGTTTTTTTTTCAATAAATTCACATCTTCCCTATATTTATGAGGGAAGGGATAATGATTTTTTGGACCAATTTAGAGGGAATTTAATTACAAAGGTCAAAATGGAGAGAATAATGATGGGATTATTATGTATAATTATGGTGTGGACCATAGAGAGCTATGCGAAAAATTATTTGTGTTAACAGATTTCCCCCAGATGTGTGAGGGAAGGAGCTCATCGTATGGCCGTAAAACATCATAGGATCAAGGGAGAAAACCAGAGAATACCATGGAGGAGGGGAGTCTCCTCATTCCTACTAGTTCATGTAGGTAAAGAGTAGGAAAATCCAATATAAGATAAGGGGTTAACAACAAGCCATCCATACTCCTCAACGTCTGATTTTTAGGGTCTAAATAATAAATAGGTTGGGAATATTCTCCCCTCCACAATCCAAGGTTTAAGGCAGTAAGAAAGAGAAGGATATGATTGTGATTTTCTGCAATCCAAGACCCATGTCTCTAAGAAAAAGTAAGGTAGTATACTTCACAAAAATACGTTTATTAAATTAACTAGAGATAGCTTTAACCACCCAAGAAGAATGAAGTGAGACCTACGGACAACACAGGCAAGTGAGAGAGATGGAACAACTGCGACGGATTTTGATTTGTATTACTCCTAAAAAATGGATGAGGTACATATAATCTCAGACATATATATGGACGAGGTGGGCATACCCATGCTCGTATTAATGTCCCATTAGAGAAATGGTGATCAAGGCTCAAACAAGGGGAGTCGATCAATACATATAACTGGTAGTACATAATGGTAGCCCCAATTGGAGGTTGAATATAAATACTAATATGAATAACTGGTACATCATAGAAACAATGGAATTCTCTTGGAATGCAATATCATAATAATGCTATGTTGAATATGAGGGTGTACATAACTGCATGGACTCAACGAATAAGAGTCGTAATATATGAGGTACAATAAAAGGAATTTGATGTTGTAGATATACAAAAGAATGATACTGAGGGGCTTTCGAACACTATCACCAATGCCACCCGGATACCAAAAATGACATGAAACTGTATGTGTCCCAAAGAGACTCACCAATGTGCTAGAGTATGGTGACATATGGGGTCTTTGTCCAGATAATGAAGGAACCAATACCCTAAATGAATCTCAATGGTGCGATAATGTAGCTGAAGTTGATCACGTTAGAAACAACCAACCCAAAAGGTATTAAATTGAGCACATAGATCTATGGACAAACACACAACTCACAAGATAGATCACATAATTTACTCAGTTATTGAAGAATGAAACAGTGCAAAAATGGCTTGCAACTATGAATGATTTTAATTAATCAAAGAGTAATTAGATAATAATTACAATGAAGTACAATGGCTTAAATATCCACATGCAATTTGAATCCACATGAGGAAATTCGAATTGATTAGACTCTACTTAACTGTAGGTAACTAAGATCTTGTCTAAATCACTGTCGAAGGACTCAATACTTAACTGACCTTGTCTAAACCATTACCGGAGTTCAACGGAGTTCTAAAACACAACTCAAGTGTCTACTTCAGTGTTGACTGAGGCTAACTGACTGTGATAGGTGAGAAATGCACCTCTCCTGCATGCAGCCATGCAAACCTAGTGCTAACTGAATGTAGAGGACTAGAACTGAATGTAACTGACTCCTAACTCATCTTGACTAGTCACTAACTGAAATCAACTGATGAAGGTTGGAATTGGCACTCCCAGTGGCTCCTAAATTATAGGAATTGATCTAGGAGGCTCCTAAACTGATGCATGCAAGTGCAATCAGTGGTCGTAGGCCTCAATTAGTGTTCCCCACACTTTATTAACTGGAACATGTGCCCCAATTAGGCCAAGTGGACCCAATGGTGCTAGTGACTAAAAATAGACTCAATGGACTCCCGATTTAGACATGACTCCCGATTTAGACATATGACCAAATTGGACAAGGGAGGATTAATAATCCTAACAAAAGGAGCCAAGGAATCCTTTCAATTGGTCCAAGGAACTCATCAATGAGGTGGATGAAACCAAGATACAGGGACCTCTGGGTCTATCCTCTGGAATAGATGTGTTGACGTCAATTTAAAGACACCTGCAACTACCAAGGCAATGAGGTTTCCTTGATAGAAGCATAGGGGGGACAACCAAATATATGGAATGATAATGGGATGGAGACATTGAATGGGGAGTAGGGATAGGGGAGGATGGGGGACTCAAAATTCCTTTGTTCAGAGTATAACGGCAGGGATGACCTGGTAATATATGACACTGAATCATGTGGAGGGAATCATAAATGTGGAACAAGGGAGATGACTGCAATGGGAGATACTTGGGGAAGGCACTAGAGAAGTGATATCGAGGGGATCCATGTGAGACTCATCGCAAAGGAGTCTAAAAAATGGTGACCCAATGGGGGGAATGTTTCCATAATGTGAGACTATATGCATTATGTGTGGGCACTGAAAGGTACCATTTTGGCCTTCTTCAAGAAGGAATGAAAGTATGCTCAGTATGATACTATATCTTGGATTTTTTTCGAGCCCAACATAGTAAATGATTGATGGAATTTTCATGTTTAGAGACTTTGAAAACATGAAGAAGACTCCAATGGGTCTCTTTTTTTTACACTAGTTTCCTAAGTCTGAAAAAGGATAAACATGTACAAAGGAGAACTCTCCTAGTTGAAAGGGGCAAAGAGAATTCTTTTTAGTAGGTAGTCCAATTAGGCCGAAAAAAGGTAAACCTATATTGATTGGATGGTCATTCAAATATTTTATGAGCATGAATGGAACCAGGTTTGCTGGCCGATATTTTCTTTATGAGAGGGATAGAAAATAGCTTAAATACAACCCATAAGTGAGTTTTTTTGTAGAGTACATTTCGAATGTCCAAAAAAACATAAAAGGATACAAAGGGAAATGTTCCTAGCTGGAAGCTGATACGGTGGTCATTTTCCTTAATTGGTCTACATAGTCTGAAAAAGGTATAAATGATACCACATAGACACCCTTTCAAATACTCTAACGAGTATGAAAGGAAGTCGGATTACTCGATAATCTTTTCATTCTTTAGGGAGTCATAAAAGAGCTTTATAGAAACTCTGTAATGGTTAGTCAAGAAAGGAGGAAGTGTTCAAAGTACCAAAAGGGGTGATGTTTGGATCATGGCTAATGTAGAGAAAAAATAATAGTGGAACACTGGTGGGGTGTCCTTGAGGGATGGTGAATGATGGTAAAATAATGCAAAGTATGCAGTATGGATGGAGTGGAGGGATCATGAACATGGCAATAGATAAGGGGTTCGAATTTCCTAGTAGCACATAAATTGAGGTAACTCTAGGAAATGTCCAAAGAAAATATAGGGAGAGCATGAGATGTGAGTCCCATAGGTCAACATAGCTCGAAAAATTGAAACTGTCACTGCGAACGATGTGAAAAATGGACACCGGATGACTATGTGGTGCATATAAGAAGAAGTTGACCAAATGGAGGCCTATAAATAAGGGGGAACCACATGAGCCTCATATGAGGCGGTAGTGTGAGATGATATCTGGGAGGGAGGCAATATAGTAGGTCATTTATTCACCCGGGAGCCATTTTCACTGCGACGATAGATTCCTATCCTCATTGCGGATTATCCATATGCAGGAATGGACTACCAGGGAGATCCAGAGATGCCTCAACCTATTAGATAGGTATAGGGACCATATGGTAAATATACATGACTCTTTATGGTTTCAATCATATATTTTGGTTTACTAACATAGTTGGTAGATAGAATATGCATGTGATTGATGTTAACAACATACGATGTGCATGTGCAGACGTGGGACAACATCCTCTAGTAGGATACCAATGACGCAGGGTCAGGTTGGAGGGATTAGATCCACCTGCTCATGGAAAGAGGAGCCAACAAAGTTATACTTTAGACTGACTGCAACTAGGCATGATGAGGCTACTGGGGGGAGTCACCAATCATGGGTGATAGTATCTAGAAAATGACTTGATTGTCATGTGTTATTGAGCTCTGCTTAAGTGGATCACTTTGATGAGGACGATCATAGTGGCTGTTGAGTATGTTAGAGTGGTGACACAGGGAGATGTGTCGATGGAGTAGGAGAGCTTGGATGAGGAGGAGGATAATGAGGAGGAAACATAGGCAAAGGTCTCAAACTAAGATTAACAACAGGCGGTGTTTCCCCCCATTGCATTTAAGCATGAAATTTTTTTGCATTATATGTATGATGATAAATCCTGTGGGGATTCTCTTTTTTTGTACTTGTTTGGAGAGGCCAAAATGATTATGATATTATGATATTATGATATGGATGCACGTGGATGATTTTTTTTTGTATTTATATGTGTTTTATGAGTCTCTTGTTATGATGATGAATATGTCTATATGATGTATGACATATGTATGCATTACTACATGATGTAGTTTATTTCCTATATGCAGTGATTAAGTTTCCAATTTAGAATGTCATTAGCCATTTGATTTGCTACACTATTGATACTTATGGGAACATGTGTGAATGAAATGGATTCGAAATGTCTAACCAATTATCTAGTGTGTAGGAATTTTCTAAAGAGGCAGGGATCGCTTACCCAATGGTAGTTATTCAACTAGGTGATAAGAAACTGGGAGTCTAGGAAGAAACCAAAGCGATGAATACCCAAGTGAAGAGTGGCAGTCAGGAGACCAGTGAAATCATTGTACTTAGACTATTTTTTGGTAGCAATACCACACGGGGACTTCACTTAGTGAACATCTCACATAGCACATGCGATCATGGGATATTAAAGAATACCCTTAATTTCCAGAGATATTGACCCAAACTCTTTTTGTTGAAACCCCCTCCCAATACTTAAAACCTCCTCCCCGCCCCTTTTTATACCTCAATCCTTATAAACCACCTTACCCACCCCCACCTTAAATCCCTCATCCCCCCCAATACCTGCAATATATTGGTTCAATGTTTAATAATTTTAAAACCCACAATATGAACTAACGTGATAGGATATTGGTCAACAAGTGAAGCCCTTGTGCAATACCAATACACATTCCGTCGATATGTATCAACTCATATGACGGGGAATAAATGACCCATGCAACTGAGGTGAGATTAGGAGACCATGTACTTATGCCATCAGTGAAACCAACATAGGAGGGTGAGGCAGGATCCATCTGGAAAAAACAAGGAAACATAATGTGAGACTCATGGTAAAAATGATGCAAAAAAAGAAGGAAAAATTATGATGCAAGTCTATTCAGGTTTTTCGACTTAGGCATAGAATATCTTGAGGTAGAGCCCATTGCGAGTATTCTTCCGGAGGAGACCGTCGAATTGAAAGAGGAGGTATGCCCTCTTACTGAGACAATGATGGACAACATAAGGGCCATGCCACATGGATTCTAACTTCGATTGGGCTTTAGTTGCTTCGATCATTTGGAGAGAAACATGACAGTCCTCATTAGTTTGTTAAAGTGTAAGTAGTCATTTTTCCAATGGTGAAGTATCAAGTAGAAGCTCAATGACAAGGAAGAGTGATGAAATCTATTTGTCGTTATGAAAGTGGCACCATGATAGATCAGAGGGATCTTCTACGGTCGATGAGGGGGAAGGAAAACCAGAATTTGAGATCATAAATATGGTGTTACATATCTGAGGAAGAATCCATGGGGTGTATGTATTTGAGGACAGTTATTTTAGACTCAAGGGAGTGCTTGCAAAAATTAGTGAGGAGGGACCAATACTCGGGAAGCTTTGGGAAAAGATGGGAATAGTGACCATAGAGGGCACAAACTGCACATGAGTGGTTCATATGTAATGATTTGTTCTTAATTGTAGGGATGTTTGGTACAATAACAATCAGAGTGTCATCGGTCTCTACTATTGTGCGCATGTGTTTGTGAAGAAATGACAAGTCGAGACAATTTGAGTAGCGTGGCAAAGAATATCCCATAAGGCACAAGTAGGAGGTGGACATGGTTCTGCAGGGGATGTTGGTGCCTTGCCCCCAGTATTCACATGAGGAGGGTGTGCAGGAGTTGATGAGGGAGAAGTTGTTTTTTTACCTGGAGCTGGATGTGACACTATCTCAATAGGTTGGACTGGTGTCATCACAATTTGTGGTGTTGGGGTGGGGTTGGCTGGATTAAGGTACCACACTAGAACACCCAAATTTAAACTTGGAAGTTTGAAAGTAGCCTTGACTGTTTTACTCACGATTCCAGAGGGTGGAAAAAGAAATAGGATGGTATGTATGGGAAATGAACCCTAATAACTCCCTAGAGAAAAACTTGGGGTGGGCACAGTTTGAGATTGGGATTGCGGCTGAGGCTATGATGAGGTCAGAAGTTTATTGGAGGTGATGGTGCCAAAATTTAATACTTCAGTCGTAGAGGGAGGAGGTGGTAGGGAAAAAAAGGTTCCAATCACAGGGGCACCAGTAAACATTCCTAGACCAATGATAAACATGGAGGGGATGTGTAACATCCCCAATAAATAAACATTATTTTAATTATGATTTATTCGAGTTATTGTTTTGAATAAAATTGGCTAGATCTAAAATCAACCAAATAGTCCTTGAAGGACAGATGTAATAAAACAATATGGTTAAATAAAATTGTAAATAAGAAGGAGATCCATGTTAAATGAGGAAATTATGCATGTAAGAGTGGAGGA
Source organism: Pseudotsuga menziesii (assembly GCA_001517045.1). NCBI lineage: Eukaryota > Viridiplantae > Streptophyta > Pinopsida > Pinales > Pinaceae > Pseudotsuga > Pseudotsuga menziesii. Next base: position 97,532 of record LPNX011030666.1, on the reverse strand, counting down.
CAAGGAAGGGTAAACCTCAGGGAAGTTAAAACAAGTATCATAAGTGCATTTATGGCATTACACACACCCTAAAAATCAGGGATTTTGATAGCTGCAAAAATTCCAAGAGGAATTGGCTTCTTATGACAAAGACCTAGGAAAAATAAAACTATAAGAAGGAGGAATATGCGGGAGGCAGGACACTACTTAGTATGTTGGGGAAAGAATGATTGTTGTGTGAGCGCTTTGTTGTTAGCAAATATTTTCTCATTGAATGACATAGTTTGATACTGAGGTTGACTTTCACGACTCTTGGCATGCATGATTTACCTTGGGGGTGATTGACAGTAGAGAAAGTTGTTCTAATCTACGGTTGGGTGGAACGTGGTTGTTCCTACCATATTCAGTGCTGCAGTATTCGAGGTTCTATTAAAGTAGTTTATTGCAAAGCTTGTTATTTTTATCTTCTATATTATCCAAATGTCATATATTATTTTGTTTAGTTCTCGTTAATAATTGTAATTAAATTCTATGGAGGACATATCATATTTTTCTAAGTTCCAGGTAGTACAAACGGTTGTAGCAATAATAATATACATAAACATTACCGATAATCTCAATTACATGGTTGGATATGAAATTGTTCAAATATAATTTCTTTTGGTTAGTAATAATCATACAGGTGCATCATTATAATAATATCCAATTTTATTACAAAATATTGTTGGTTATGAAAATTATTCTATAACAATTGGTTTTTACCTGATAAAAGTATTTTATTCTAGATTCTATGTATCACATTAATAGATCTTCCTACATACAAGATTTACATCTTTTACGATTATCCTCTGTAGGCGACTAAGGTTTGGTTACTGATAATCACATATAAGAAATCCAGATGGATTGATTGTTAGGATAAATCTATGATTTACAAAGAATATGAGTTTAAAACTTGTATCAAATAATTTTATTCATAGGTCATGAAATTCCCAGTCCCATAAAAGAGATTACCTTTTGATACGAATATCTTCAGGATCTTAGTCAAAGAGGAAAACCATCTACGAGATCTGGAACATCATCCAGATCGGCCTCAACAGATCTGAACTTACTGACAAAAAATCATTGTTACCTCCTTCAGTAAAATCCTTTGTACCTTATTAACCCAGAACGACTGATACATATTTTGAAGTATATAAACTGCACTTAAACCCTTGCATCTGGGCCTACGGTCCCATAGGTCAAGGAACATTTAAAATATAGTAAATTAATGGTTGTAAAATGTATAATAATATAGGGTTAATAAAATACGAAGGAATACTGACCAATGAGTGACTAGTTTTACACTCTTAGGAGGTTAGAGATCAAATCTCAGTCGGTTTGGAACCCTAACTATGTTTTTGCAAGACCATTACTTAAGCTTTGTTTACAATGATTACAGAGAAACAAAAAGAGTAGAGCACATGAAACTACAATAAAACCATAATGACTCTTGGAGCATTTAAATTACAACAGTAAAATAATTATTTTAATGATCAAACCAATATATTAAGTCCATCAAAACCGAATTTAATTAGGGAAATAACAACCCTTTGAACAAAAAAGATGGCTGATTAAATTAGAAATAGCAGTAGTAGTTTAAATAGTGTGTACTTATAACCGAACAAAATCAAACCCTGTAACGTAAAAGTTCTAGACCCGATATCGAGTTACAAAAACCCTAAGCTATAGGAGAGGCACCAAACATAAATTACTTATAGATAATTAACAAACATATATATAATATTATTCAATGTTAAGCAAAACATCATCAAATATCTGTATAGTAACTCTCATGCTGAGATTATCAACAGATTCAAATTTAAACAAAGATTAAAGTTAACTAATACAACTTACTTATAAAGAGTATTGAGTCGGAGCTCTAGTGTAGGCTGATATTCATCTTTACAGTAAAGTTTTTTATAACACGACTAGGGTTGGATAAACCCGCCTTTTCAAGGAAAACCATACTACCTCCCCTGACTAGAGGCTAATTCGTTATGACTTCCTCTGTAACAGGAGGTTCCAAAAACCTTTTAATTTAATTACGCGTGTTAGAAATTGCCCTACCCAGCTAATAGCAAGACTACGAGACCGGTGTAAAATCAGTGTTGATATCCATGCAGAGCTCAACAGAGGAAGCTATCAAATCCCCTTGATTCCTCAATCACCAGAGAAGGAAATAGTAATGGGTTGGCATATTTCTTACCAAATATCCCGGTAGACGCTGGACCACTAGAAGAACTGGTAGCGCAGTACCTACAACCACTTTCAGAGTTAAATTCTTTTTACAATATTAAAGCGATTAGGAAACAAATAAAATTATTTTTACTATTTACGGTTAGTTACGTGGTTCACAAAGGAATTGGATTTTCGTAGCTAGTAAGAACTTATTCCATTGGAATAATCACCTATTAACAAGTTTTCCCGGTCGGAGTTACAAAGCACAAAGTAAAATCAGAGCTCGAAGCCCTCCAAGATTCAAAACACTTGTAGTCTACCAGTCTTGGCACTAACGATTGATTTCCCAAAGACCCTGTTAAAATACGGATTTCACTAGAGCATGCAACATGAAGGAAAACCCTCCTTGCAGAGGCTGAGTCCCTCTAGGAGAGGCAGGAATGAAAACTAGATTGGTTCATACCCTTTTGCGCTTCCAAGCCATTGACAATGAATTGTATGATTTCTACAACCCAAATTAAATGTCAACCTCCAGAACATTAATATCGGGTCTCCTCAAAAGGCCAAGGGTCCTCCACTTTAATATATTTTAGAGAGTGATTTGATGGAAAGCAATGAATCTGAGATAATATTATTCATCACTTAATACCTTGGTTAAAATTTCCTCCAACCTTAGCTTTTGGTTGAACCAATACTGTGGATAAGGTTTAGTATTCGTCTCTTTAAGGTCTAAAACAACCTTGGTCTAATGACCTCATTTTAACAACCTTTTATCATAGGATTGGAATGGATTTACGACCTTGGGTTATAAAATTTTACCATAGGATATGAAATAAATCTAATGACCTTTGTTTAACAACCTTTCATCGTAGGATATGGAATAGAGGTATAGTTTTACAAGTATCACCACCTGAAGCATCAAAATTGTTACATGAGAAGTTCTTAGTATATAATAATATGGTAATAAGGAAAACAAATTAAATATAGAAAATAAATTAAAGTACCTGGTTTTGTTCGGACAATCTGATGATTGACTTTAACTACATAAATTCCTCACCTGGAAAGATAAATTCAACGATGTTAGCTAGAGATAAGTAAGCAATAGTTCAACAAACAAACAAAATTACCTTGAGATGAGTGTATACTCTCTAGGTATTTCAGCATGTTTACATATTTTCATTTAATTATAAGATTATAAATTCCTCTTAAAGAGATTACACAAAGGTCATAGGAAAGTTAGATTCTTTTTTGTGATACGGGTGTGTTACATATGGTATCAGAGAAACAAGTTTCAACACTGTTGCCTATGGAAGCACCAAGTTTTCCCTAATTACACTGAATGCTATTTTAACAAAGAAAATTTTATGTTCTGTATGTTTGTATAAATTATTTCCAGGTTTGAACAATGGCTTCACACAACAAGAATGATCGCCACCCATAAGAGGATGATCATGCACAACATACAACACAACTAGAAGAAGAACATTCTGAATCCAACCAAGTGCTAAAAACTATGAGGCACTTGATTGTGGAAATACATAGTTTTAAGGGAGATAATGAACAACATAAGAAATCGCAGGAGAAACAACAAGAAATCAACGACATACTACCACAAAATCTTTATGAAAGAAACAAAGGAAATGATCAATGAATGGAGGAAAAGGAGGATCATGAAGTGGATGAAAATGATAAAAGAAAGGATAGCTCATATAATGACACTCAAAAATATGAGAACCAGATAAAATCCACTAGAAAAAGAAAAGTTGATCATTTGGAAGGAGAATTCAAAATAATCAAACCAACCAACTTCGACGGAGAATCAAAGACCGGAGAAGAGGAAGAATCTTGGTTATTGGACATTAAAAAGTATTTTCAAATTTACAACTACTCCAGCAACATGAAGGTATAGATGAGAGTTTACAACCTGAAAGGAAATGCCAACATTTGGTGGTAGGATGTAAAAACTTCCAATGGGTTAAAATAAAAGAATATGGAATGGTCAGAATTCAAGAAACTCTTTAAGAAGCAATATCTGTTAGAAAGTTATTATGAGAGAAAAAAAGAGAGTTTTATGAATTAAAACTTGGCCAAATAACCATGGAGGACCTTATCAATAAGTTTTAGATCTACTACGATTTGTATCTTATATCAAATAAGAGAAGGTGAAAGTTCAACGGTTCTTAAGTTGTTTTCCACAGTCCTATAAAGACCGTATTGATTTTGACAACCCCAAAAACTTAGACAAAGTTATAACGAAGGAAAGACTATGCTTTGAACAGTATAAGCAAATGAATGATACCCCTAAAGCATAGAAGGATAAAAAGTTGGAAAAATTCAACCGACAGAAAAGGGTTTTAGGCCACCACCATTCAGAAATATGCCAAGAAATATGTAAGGAAATCCTTACAACACAAATGAACAACTGCTGCAGAAAGGTAATAAACCTATTAACTTTGGATCAAAAGGGTCTGCTGGAACCCCTAAGGAACCACTGAGATGTTGGGAGTGTGGAGAACCTCATTTACGATGAAACGTCCCATGCTTCAACAAAGAAAATAGAGTTATTTGTAACCTGCAAGAAGCTTCCACCATTGGTGAAATTGTTAAAAGCTTACACATGATTAATGCAACTCACCAATATGCAATTGTGGAAATTGAAGATACAGTTTCTAACCAAACACTTTATATACTAATTGATCCAGGGGCTAGCTTAAGGTACATCACTCCCAAAATGACGGAAAACTGCCAACTCACTAAGGTAAGTGTTGGTGAAAATATTAAACAATTTTATAACATATATCCAACTATTTAATTGTCAACCCAGAGAGAGCGCAAACTTGTGAGGTACATACAAAATATATGCAGGGGAAGAGTATTGCTAACCTATTCTACAACTAAAATTGAATCTAAGTTATGAAAATAGGAAATTATATGAAAATAAATCTAATTGCAAAAAAACATAAAATTGCATAAATTAACTTGATAAAGAAAGACTAAAATTGCATGAAACAAAATGGTATATAGCAATCAACATTAACTTGTGAGCTCACATAAATATATGCTATCAATTCATAAGAAAGTGATTACTGAAAATCTACATTAACAATTCGTAAGAAAGAAAGTGCTGAAAATCTATATTAACATCAGAGAGTAATAGGATGTGGATTAAACATCATCTCCATTACATAACAATCCAGAATCCACTCTATGACGAACTCTAAACTATTCTCTACTTCCAAACCACTAGAGAGATCTGTAACAAAATGAGGAGAGAGCCCTCCTATTTATACATAAATTCAAGAAAACTAATCATAATTACAGATCCAATATTCTCTCAACTTATCCCTCAAAATCCTCAACAAATCTACAACTCATCCCTTCAAATCTTCAACAAATCTACAACTCATCCCTTAAAATCCTCTAACAAATATTGGATGAGATATTCTCTCCACATTTTCATAATCTTCTCCTTGAAATTAGCTCACATCTAAAAGATGAAATTCGAATTTGAGGCTAGGTGGTCACTTTTGAGCTTGTTTAAGTCTTCAAATATGCCTGTAAGCATCACCAAACTCATCCAACTTTAAAGTATAATGAAAATATGTTATTTTTCTCAATAATTAACCACAAATTCACTCAAAATACTCAAAAATAAATGATTTGGAAAATGGTAATATAAACTCATATTTATTATGAAAGTGGTGAATATTAATGGTTTTATGGAAGGATAAGATAGGAATAAGGTGACAAATGGTATATGAAAGATGAATAAAATGTGGTCTTTTTGCGGCTCAACATCCCCCCAAACTTGATTGGTTGGATGTCCTCATGCAACTATGCATTGATTATTTTTAAAATTTTTGGCTTTGTAGCTGGGCTTTATATGATGATGGTATGTAATAGTACATCATTCTAGGATTTGAAATGCATGAGTGGCAGCAATTTTTCTTATGGTTGGTTTTTGTGTGACAACCATACCAAATGTTGGTTCTTGTGTTAACAATATTCGCTCGTTTTACTTGTATTTTTGCTGCAATACATAATATTTAAAAGTATACATGCATTAGAAATGATGAACCATCAATGTATATTAGAAAGCCTTTTTCTTTATATTATGAATCATGCCAATATATATAGCATAGTTAGGGACAGACATGTTGATTAAGGGTAAATGAAATGATGAATATATAAAATAATAATGAATAGCCCCCCACCCCAACTTAAGATATATTAGGTTTATGAAAAGGAGAAAGGAAATGTAGTGAGGGAATTTTTCAAATTCATTCATTTTCTAGCATTTAAGGAATTGCATGGTTAAACATTTAGAAAACAACATACCTCCACTTACCCAAAAAGTTGATGAACTTATGCAATAGGAATATGGTTGATACTGGCACTGAATAATAGAATGTGAAGTGAAGGATCTGAATTGCTGCTTGGTTGGATGAAGTAAAAGATGAGAGATGAAAGTAGAATTGCGGTTCTCTCATATGGCTAGAAGTATGCCACTATAAAACTGCTAATGGAATAATGAAAGATATATAGTCTTCACTTGCTACAAAACCCGATGGTACAATTCTTACCATGAGAATAAATGTGTTGATGTCGAACATGGAAAGAAGTCATTGGATTACCGACCATTAATGAATGTCGTTAACCAATGCGAGGCAATCTCACCATTGATGTCAATGAGTACCAAGGTACCTAAGTACATCATGCAAAGTGCGAATAAATGAGCTGATGTCGATCCACTTGCAAGATCTAATGATCAAGGGACATTGATGTATTCCCATGATTGTCAGCGAGAGAACTTTCCATTAAGTCATGCAAGCCTCAAGGTACTAACAATGAACTCTAGTCTCTATCCCATATAAGGTGCTGAGGTCGATGGGGAAAGACTTGTTGAAAGGTGGGCCTTAAGGAATCCCATATCAGTCAACATGAGTTGTACATAATGAGTGGTAGGAGTATAGATGAAAGATATGAAGGTCAAAAATAGTTTTTATGGCAGGGATAACAAAGAAATGTAGTCATGGAAAGGGAGCTGAATCGTTTTATTCAGAAGGAAAAAGATAAACTGAAAATGGAGAAATTGTGTGCAACTCAGAAAGGTAGACATGCGGAAAGTTATGATGTATAAGGCAGTGAAAAAGTAGACTCTGACATGGATGATGAATAAGCTTGGAAGAAAAAATGGTAAGTAATCATGACATGGCGTAATTGGTTTCTGAAAGGCTTCTCTGTGGCAGCAAATGTCATGACATACACAAGGGAAAAGTCAACTCCTTCGAGCTTTCAATGGAACATTTTTTCTGCGATTCTAGAAATTATTTCTGCATGCCATTTGTTCGTCTTTAAATCTACAAAAAATGTTAGCATTTTCCTGCAACCAATTTGTGAGAGCATTGAAAATACATGAAAACATGTGCTTAATCAAAAGTTAAAGAAAATAAATAAAATGCTTTCATACCTGAAAAGTAGCAACTTTTCTCGTCGAACCCTGTTTCTGAGTGACTTACAAAAACAACTTAGCGCAACAATCATAAAATTTTAGAAGATTTCAAAATCATTTATAATTTTAATTTTATGATTTTCTTTATTACCTAATGTTTTTATTTATTCATTTATTTATATGTTTTTAGTTTTTAATGTTTATATTATTTTTAAATTTCAACTCTTTTATTATTATTTCAAATGAGATATATATATATATATATATATATATATATATATATATATATATATTAAATTTGGTTTTACAAAAACAAATTTTCATGTGTTTATTTTAATATTATGTCAATATGTTTTTTTTTTCTAACGTTTTTAATTGTTTTGAAAAGAAAAACAAAAAAATATTGGATTCATGTGTTTTTATATAATGATTGCACAATAGGGAGAGAGGGGATCTAGATTAGAGAAGAGTGTGCAAACAATCGACAGGTTTGATAGTTTGAAGCAAACACCTACCTCCCCCAAATGGAAGATGTGCCAGGTCCCACAGTGCAAAAATAAAAATTAAGAAGAAGAAGCCGTAGCTGTGACAACAACTGCCTTCGATTTCAAAGACGCATCTTAATTTTATTAATAACATTATTTTATGTTTAACCTAAAATAATTTATTATTTAAATGTTTATGTATTTTAATTATTGTTAATCATATATATATAAACTATCAAAACAAAAATAAAAATAAATTATACTAATCCAATTTTTTAAAGATTTTAATATTATATTAATATTTTTTACTTTATTTTTATTTTGTTTGTTTATAAAATCCCTCTTTTAAAACAATAATAGTTGTTATATGTTTTTTTCTTATATTACCTAATTTTATATTTAGTTATTGTTATGTTTTTAAAGTTTTATTGTTTTTTTAAATTTATTTATTTACCTAATTTTTATTTTTAATTATTTTAAAAATCTATAACTAAAACTAAAAGTAAGCAAATGTTTTGTATTTTTTTTAAAGTTTTGTTTATTTGTTTAATTCCTTTTTTTAAAATTTCATTTGTTTATTAAAACCTTATGCAACCATTTGTAACCGTATGCAAAATGCTAAAGAATCTGGTATTAAATCGAGTAAAGGAAACCAGATCTATGTTTATGTTTGAGAGCAAACAAATTAGAAGCGGCTTACGATCATAAATAACCGAATTGTGATCTAAAGATAGTCCCAAATCTTTGATTAACCGAGTAAGGGCGTTAAAACTTGTTCAAATGCTAGTCCCATTCTTGTGCATTATTGTTTGTTTTTTTATTCTTTACCTACTGCAAATCAAAACTGACATAATAGATTCATTCGTCCTCACACACTACAGCTCCATCTATTATGATATGTAATCTCGTTTTCAGATTAAATAGGACATAAAATTCAATCTAGAAACTATGGACTCTACAAGAACTGGTAAAACAACAAACAACAAAAATTGACGGTTTTCTAAATGCTTGACCACCCAATCATTGTGCTCTTTCCCTTTATCATCCTAAAACCCTTAATTCCATTTCTAAAGCTTAAAACCAATTAATTAAACAAATTTAATTAACTTGTGTATCCCTATCCCATTTAATTAAACCAATGTATTCATCCCTTCATATTCCTCATTCCTTTTCTATTCCCGTTTAACCATTTATTATCTCTTTTCTCCTTTTATTATTTTAACCCTTCCCTTTCCTTAAGCTTTTACGCTCCCCTCTTTATTTTTAAAAGTAAACACATTTTCCCATCCCTTTTTCCATGTACTCAAAAGAAAAAGAAAATAATGGAAAACATTATCCTATCCCCTTCTCATTACCCTTTGAGTTCCAAAAATATGTAATAAAAAAATCTTTCTAACGCCTTTTATCCTCACTTCAGTTCGTTTTCTATAATTTGATTAAAGACCAATAAATAAAACAAATTGAAAGGGTGCAAGCCTTAAATGAGGAGAGAACGTTAAGCTGGCATGCTGGACAGGTAGCTTGGCCAAGCATTTCAACATTTGGTAAAACCCGTAGAGCGAAACGTGGGAAAGGAGGAAACAAATAGGCTCGAGGTTAGAGAGAATTGACAGAAAATCAATGCGGAATGAGAAGTGGCCACTATTGAAGTCATAAACCTATACATTTATAAAATAATATTTTTCAATATATGTTTTTATCCGAGGGAATATTGTAGTATGTAATATTGATCGTAGCATGAACAATGTGTCGTTTATCAGTATATCCGTATAATCAATTAATTCTGGTAGCTTCTGGATATCAATCTTGAAAGGTCTAATCTAGATATCGCTCATGAAGGGAATAGTCTCGATCTCAAAAAGGTGGAGCTAGAACTGAATCGGTCTCTTAGCGAGGTAGCGACCAAGCAGACAAATGAAGCTAACAAGCAGATGCATCAGTGAACTACCTTCTTATGCTTCGGATAAACCATTAGCCTACCTATTATGCTCAGTGGCTTAACCCAAACACGGGAGCAATGAAACATCAGGAGAACGGTGTATTTTTTCCTCCGAACCTTTCAATATTTAGAAGATACCATTGTTTCCATCTTCCCTTTCCCCAAAAGTGTTGAGAATAGTATGTGATGCCATTGAATATAAAGAAAGAGGATACATTTTGAGAAGTTTCTAATTAAGATGAGCTGTCTGGTGTCGAAATATGGAGCCCAAAAGAAGAAATGAGTTAACAGACCGATTGCTGGTTTTTTTAGATTGTACAATTAGCTCGGTAAAAATAAAAGTAAACTTAATTTCATAACCTATACTTTGGTAAAGCAAGGCTAGGATTGCACCTTTATACCTTTCATTTCCAATGCATGCGTGAACTTAACAAAAAGCCTAAAACATTGGGATAAGCTCTCCGTCATAAAAATATATATATATTCTTTAACCATAGATTTATGACATTGTAATTGCTTCCATTACTCTAATAATATATTTTCTAATCTTCGTGAAAATTGCAAAGTTACCTTAGTGATGAAGGGGACAAACGACCGAGGGTATAAAGGCTTTGATTCTCTTTTGCACGTCGCTTCCTCTCCACGAATAAATTTCTGCGTGCAGCATAACACATGGATTTGCAAAGCTTTTTTTTTGGTTAATCAATCCACTAATAGAAATGGGAGAATGGGTAGGTTCTGCGATGGAATTATAGAGGTATGAGGTTTTGCTAAGCAAATTGTAATGGTAAAATCAGATTAAGAAAGGCTTGGGTGCTTAGTTCGATATTGAGAATGAATGCTCAGTTTTGAAGGAATCTTGAGTGGTCGGTCGAGGGCAGCATGTTCTAGCTCGGATCAATTCAAGAGGCACCAACCCACCCCCAACTCAAATTGAATCATCGCAAAAGAAATATGGACCTAGATCCGCACTTCCTATCTCCCCCTCTTTGTCATTAATTATTGAACATAAGGATTATTCTTAAATTCTGAAGCAGTGGTGGGGATAATAAAAATGATTCAAAACTCGTCAGGCTAGAATTTATCCAACAGCGAGGTATGTGATGGAATTGGTGAACATATTGTATGGAGAGAAAGACGCTACTAAATTGAAATTAGCCTAGGTGGTTACTAGAGGGTCGGTATTTTGTCCACGACCATGACAAAAGCAGTGTCGAAAGCGAAAAACTAGATGATGGTTGCTCTTCCTGAGTTTTACATTTCTTCCTACTTGGTAGATGTGGTATGTTTAGAAAATACTTTTCCAGGAATGGGGTGGGCATGGAAACTGAGTGACAAATCTATTTATGTTTACTGTAAAATCCTATGAGAACAAAATACCAACAAGAGTATACTTGTATCTGCGAGCACTTCATGGACCCTCTCTACACGCTCATGTTCTTTGAGCCAACACCTTACATGATGGAGTCTCAAATGTATTTGATGCCAAGGATGTGTAGAGGATCAATGTGGAGTGATCTAGCTTAGTATTACAATGAAGTCAAGTGAACAAGCAAATTTCAATCTACCAGTGCACAAAAAACCACCCTATTTCTCGTTATCAGAATGCAAGGAGCAAGTGCGAGATAGCAGGTTGGATACATAATCCCCAAATATCTATCATCCGAGTATCTAAACTGGATTTTCAGAGATGCATGTGTTGATGTATATGTAACTTCAGAATGTATTCACTTGTATTTCTTATGTATTGTAACCCGATGTTTATTCCGGGATGTATTTGTAATGTACTTGAGTCATGTCATGCCCCAATGTTCCTATCAGGATTTTCTATAATGTAAACAAATCATGTCAAGTCAAGGTGGGTAACCCTCCTATTGTCTAAGGGTTAAAGTCCGTGCAGTTCCGGGGCACTAGGGTTATTAGACTCTCCTAGAGAAGTTGGCCCTAGTAGGGTTTAGTCATGTCGAGAATTAGTATAAATAGAGAGCTAGCCTCTCTATTTAACACACACTCACTCACACTCAGTTGTAGCTCATAGCTGAGGAAGAAGAAGACACTGGGGAAAGGAAGAAAGAGGTTACTGTCGTTGGAAGATCATCGTACTGTTTTGGGGTTTTACTTTTGGTGCTGATTCTATCTCTGAGGAAGTTGTGGGGTTTTCTCCATTTATGGTTTCCCTGAGGAAAAACACTGTGTTCATTGTCTCTTGTGTTTGATTGTTGTACTTGTTATTCTCTCAGTTAAAGATCCTAACATAATGCTAGCTTGAATGATAAAATCTAACATGGTATCAGAGCTAACCTGAGAAGAAGACACTGTGCAGCTGTGGGAACTAGGGCTTCCTACTTTGTAGATCTCTCTCCATATATTTTCAGCAAAAGAAGGTTGGAATAACTCTCCTCCTTAGGGCGCATCTTTCTGTCGAAGCAGAATCCAATTCTGAGGTTTTTCAGTTTTGGACCCGACACTACTGCCGAAAATTAGGGCTTTCCACAGAAGAGGAATTTTTCAGTGAGCCAAAGCTTGGATTGATATCCTCCTCAAAATCAAAGTTAGGGATCAAGATCAAAGAATTTGGTTGGACAGAACTCCGGAAAAGAAAAACCCTAATCTGCTCCTGAACCAACACTATAGAACTTCAGCTCCAAATCCAGATCCGACATCTTGAACTGGTAAGATCTAAATATTTTGTATATTTATTTGAGGTTCTCAGTTAATATGGCTCATCATACCAAGCTTGATGAAAATCTTGATGGAGTTGATAACTTTCGAGTTTGGAAGTATAGGCTCTCCCTGGTCCTGGAAGAAAATGAGTTGGACTCCTATATCAATGAGGAGGTTCCAGTTCCAGAGGGAGATGAGGCTAAGGCCTTACATAAGAAGAAGATGGTTATGGCAAAGAGAATCATTCCCGATTCAATCAAGGATCACCTCATACCAGAGGTGTCCTCCCTAAAGACACCTAAAGTTATGTTTGATGCCCTAACCAAATTGTTTGAAGGGAAGAACATAAACCAGAAGATGACTCTGAGAAACCAATTGAAGAATGAAAAGATCCAGAATGTTGAGACCATCTAGTCTTACTTGACAAGGGTCTCTCAGATCAAAGAACAACTGGAGGCAGTAGATGAAGAAGTAGAGAATGCAGAGATTGTGATGACCACCTTGAATGGTCTCCCTAGATCACGGGACTCCTTTATTCAAGGGATATGTGCCAGAAAGACGTTAGTCAAGTTCAGCAGACTATGGGAAGAATTCTCTCAAAAAGAAGCTCGGATAGCAGCTCGAGAAGAAAAGATGGGAAGTGAAGATCAAGCCCTCACAGTTCATTCCAAGAAAAGTAAAAGAAGTTCTCATCACTCTAGAGGTAAGCAATTCTATAAAAATAACCCTAGAAAGTATTTCTCTAGAAGCAGATGTTATACATGTGATGAAGTACGACACTTTGTAAAAGATTGTCCTAAAAGACAAAATAAGAAAAAGGGAAACAAGAGAAGGCATCATGCCCATGCTACAGAGGATGATGAACCATCCAAGAAGAGAACCAGATATGAAAGTGAAGACTCTTCAAGTGATGAAGAATATGTCTTGATTTCTGCTCTCACGAGAAACATCACACACTGAAGCAATGATTGGCTTATATACAGTGGGGCTTCCAAACACATGACAGGTTTCAAAGAGTCCTTTGTGAAGCTTTCAAAACAGGAATCACCTCACAAGATGAACCTTGGAGATGACTACCAATATCCAATAAAAGGTAGTGGGGAATCCTCCTATAAGCTAGACTCTGGAAAGCCTATGAAGATGCAAGATGTATTGTTTGTACCAGGACTCAAGAAGAAACTTCTCTCCATATCTGCATTAGATGCAAAAGGCATGAGGGTTTCTTTTATAGATGATCAAGTTATCATGTGGCCAAAAGGAAATACTATTAATGATGCAGTAGTGATTGGGGAACAAGAAGGAGGTCTATACAAATTGAAGGGCCATCCAGAAAAATCCTTGGTCCATGACATAGTAGAGCCAAATGAACTTTGGCACAGAAGGATTCCACATGTGCATTACAGAGCACTACCTCTTGCAAGCAAAGCTGTTGAAGGTCTTCCATAAATTCAAGCAAAACATGATGGGGTCTGCAAAGGATGTGTAAGATGAAAGAACAAAAAGAAGACATTTCCAAGTAGTGAGAGTAAAGCAAAATGAATCTTGGAAATCATCCACTCCGATGTATGCGGTCCAATGTCATCAAGTTCACTAAGCGGGTATGTATACTATGTTTATTTTATTGATGACTTTTCTAGGAAGACATGGATTTACTTCATGAAGAACAAAGGTGAAGTATTCAACAAGTTCAAGGAATTCAAAGCATTGATCGAGAATCACACAGACAAGAATATCAATACCTTTCGATTAGATAATGGCGGAGAATTCACATCAAATGAATTCAAAGAGTTATGCAAAGACTCAGGGATTAAGATGGAGTTGTCCACTCCTTATAATCCACAAAAAATGGAATTGCAGAAAGGAAGAACAGAACTATCATGGAAGCTGCCAGAGCTATGCTTCATGATCAAGATCTTCCTATGCATCTTTGGGCAGAAGCTACCAGAACAATGGTGTATGTACAGAACCATACTCCACACAGAGTACTCGATAACAAGACTCCTGAAGAAGTCTTCTCCGACAAGAAACCAGAAGTCATCCATCTCAGAATATTCGGCTGTCCTGTGTACATACACATTCCAAAAGAGAAGAGAACAAAACTAGATCCTTCAGGAAAGAAGGGTATATTTGTGGGATACTCTGAAAGCTCGAAGGCTTACATAATATACTTCCTAGGATTCAAGAAGATTGACATCAGTAGGGATGTAACATTTGACGAAGACACAGCTTATAACAAATCTAGAAAGAAACCTACTGAAGAATTTGAAGAAGCAAAAGCACCCAGAATTCATGATACAACCATGAATGAAGAAGCTTAAGAAGAAGATCGAGAATTTGAAGAACCACAAAGACCTATAGATCCACCTCCAGAGAAGAATCCTCATAAGAGGAAACCTGCTTGGGTACGAGAAGCTATCCAAGGTGTGGAAAGATATGGGGCTCCAGAAGAGAATCGCAGAAAAAGAAAGAGGACCAGATCCTGCTCTGGGTATGTAGCAATATTATGTGATTTCATCAATAAAGAACCGTCCAATTATGAAGAAGTGGCAGAACGAAAAGAATGGAAGGATGCTATGATAGAAGAGTATCAATCGATCATGAAGAATGATCTTTGGGATGTTGTCCCAAGACCAGAAGGGAAGTTAGTTGTAACTTCCAAATGGATCTACAAGATCAAGCATGCTACAGACAGTAGCATAGAGAAATATAAAGCAAGTTTTGTTGCTCGGGGTTTCTCCCAGAAAGAAGGAATAGATTATGAAGAAACCTTTACACCTGTAGCTAGATACACTTCCATCAGATCACTACTTGCTCTGGCTGCAGTAATGAAATGGAAGATACACCAAATGGATGTCAAGACTGCTTTCTTGAATGGTGTAGTAGAAGAGGAAGTGTATGTGGAGCAGCCACTCGGTTTTGAGACACATGACAGGGAGTCTCATGTATGTAGATTGAAGAAATCCCTGTATGGTTTGAAACAGGCACCCAGGACATGGTACGGCAGAATTGAAAGCTTTCTATCCAGTTTGGGCTTTACTAAGAGTAAAGCAGATTCCAACCTTTACTCCAAGGTTGAAGGTGGCAAACCAACAATGCTACCACTGTATGTAGATGATCTGTTTGTAACAGGTATGGATGGGTTGATTGCTAATATGAAAAGAAAGCTTGTTTCCGAGTTTGAAATGAAGGACTTGGGTATGATGCATTATTTTCTAGGTATGGAGGTGTGGCAGAGTGCAGATGGGATTTACCTAGGACAAAGGAAACATATAATGGAGATCCTGAAGAGATTCGGGATGATGGATTGCAAGGCCATGACCACACCTGTGGCATCGAACTTGAAGCTATTGAGTGATGCTTCATCAGAAGTGGTTGATGCCACGATGTATTATCAGATGATTGCGTCATTGATGTACCTGACGAACATGAGACTAGATATTTGCTTTGCTGTGAACACCTTGAGCCAGTTCTTAACAAATCCGAGACATGTTCACTTGATTGCTGCAAAGCATATTCTGAGATACCTGAGAGGTACGGTTGATTATGGGCTCAAGTATGATGTGAATCAAAATATTAACCTGGAGGGTTATGTTGATTCAGATTGGGTAGGCAGTACCATCGATAGGAAGAGCACTTCAGGGTGTTGCTTCAATATGGGATTAGGACGTGTGATCTCTTGGTTTATCAGGAAGCAATCCTGTGTGGCATTGAGTACAGCTGACACAGAGTATGTTGCAACTTGTTTAGCTAGTTGTGAGGGAGTATGGCTCAGGAAGCTAATGTCTGATTTATTTGATCTCTAGTTGGATGCTACTTGTATACATTGTGACAACGAGAGTTGTGTGAAGTTGTCAGAGAACCCAGTGTTCCATGACAAGTCGAAGCATATCGAGATCAAGTATCACTATATCAGGGATATGGTGCAGAGGGGAGCATTGAAGCTCCAGTATGTTGCGACAGACGATCAGATAGCTGATGTGTTGACGAAGCCATTGGCCAGAGTGAAGTTTGAGTACTTCAGGGAGAAGCTTGGTGTTCTCTAGATCAAGGTTCCCTTCAAGGGGAAGTGATGAGTCCGTAAGCCATTTTGATGAGTAGGTCAGATGTAAGGGCTGAGCCATTCTATCATGGTGAGAGGATTGGTTCCTTCCATGCCAGATATGAGCGCTGAGCCATTCTGATATGACTGTAGGATTGGTTCCTACATGATCAGATATAAGGGATTTTGCCATTCTTGGAATTGAGCTGCCTGGTGAGTTACAAGGAATACTTGGTCTTGGATTGAGGGCCTTTCTGATATGATTGTAATATGTAGTCTTACATGATCAGATGTGAGCACATGGCCATTCTGATGTGATTGAGGGATGTGTTCCCACTTGATCAGATATAAGGACTATTGCCATTCTATCATGGTGAGAGGATTGCTTCCTTCCATGTCATATGTGAGTGCTGGCCATTTTGATGTGACTATAGGATTAGTTCCTACATGATTAGATGTAAGGGCTACCACCTTTCTGACAAGTAGGTCAGATGTGAGTGCTGGCCATTCTGATGTAGGATTAGTTCCTATGTGATCAGATGTAAGGGATACTTCCTTTCTGACGAGTAGGTCAGATGTGAGTGCTGGCTATTCTGATGTGACTGTAGGATTAGTTCCTACATGATCAGATGTAAGGGCTAACACCTTTCTGACAAGTAGGTAAAATGTGAGTGTTCTCCATTCTGACGAGTAGGTCATATGTAAGGGCTACTGCCATTCTCTGAATGGAGGCACCTGGTCATTTACCAGGAAACCTCAGTCTAGGACTGAGTGCCTTTCTGACGAGTTAAGGTCAGATGTAAGTGCTGTGCCTTTCTGACGAGTCAAGGTCAGATGTGAGTGCTGGCCATTCTGACTTAGGGTCAGATATAAGGGCTATCAAATACCTAAAAGGAGATAGGCCTACAACTAGCATGAAAAAGGGTTGGCTCTGTAGAACTTCCAGTGACGAGAAGAATCATGAGATAGCACATATGATTATGACCCAGTGATGATCTAGATCGAGCTATGATTCAGATCCAGTTATGATGTCTCCGAGATGATCCAGATTGAGTGATGATCCAGATCCAGTAGTGATGATCCAGATCCAATGATGATCTAGATCCAGTGATGATGACCCTGTGATGATCTAGATCCAGTGATGATGATCTAGATCCAGTGATGATCTAGATCCAGTGATGATGATCCAGATCGAGTGATGATCTAGATCCAGTGATGATGATACATATTGAGTGATGATCCAGATCCAGATGAAGATGACAAGAACTTGACGATGACCCAGATGATACAGAGAAGAAGACTTGTGCTGAAAATTGTGTCGAGAGAATACCGGCCTAGTTAAGAGGGAGTGTTGATGTATATGTAACTTCGGAATGTATTCACTTGTATTTCTTATGTATTGTAACCCGATGTTTATTCCGAGATGTATTTGTAATGTACTTGAGTCATGTCATGCCCCGATGTTCCTATCGAGAGTTTCTATAATGTAAACAAGTCCTGTCAAGTCAAGTTGGGTAACCCTCCTATTGTCTAAGGGTTAAATTCCCCGCAGTTTCAGGGCACTAGGGTTGTTAGACTCTCCTAGAGAAGTCGGCTTTAGTAGGGTTTAGTCATGTTGGGAATTAGTATAAATAGAGAGATAGCCTCTCTATTTAACACACACTCACTCACACTCAGTTGTAGTGCATAGCTGAGGAAGAAGAAGACATCGGGGCAAGGAAGAAAGAGGTTACTACTGTCAGGAGATCATCTTACTGTTTTGGGGTTTTACTTTTGTTGCTGATTCTATCTCTGAGGAAGTTGCGGGGTTTTCTCCATTTATGGTTTCCCCGAGGAAAAACATTGTGTTCATTGTCTCTTGTGTTTGATTGATGTACTTGTTATTCTCTCAGTTAAAGATCCTAACATAATGCTAGCTTGAATGATAAAATCTAACAACATGTATATATAAATTTGACTTGCCTCAATTGATTGATTGAAAGGCCTTCATATATGATTATTGGTGTAGATACATTACAATTTGAAATGGAATATGATCATCGTGATCCATGTTTGTTCAGTTGGAAGAAAAACCATGATCCTACGAGACCGACATGAATTTGTTGCTAAAGGTATCAAATCATAGAGGATATAACTATGATAATAAATCTGACGCGTGGGAAAAATCGTTGCATCCAAATCGGAGTTGGTTGTAATGAGGGTCAAATAGTCGCTAAAATTAGTGACATGATATCTACGATTGGCTATTAGCCATCCAGAAAGGAAGGTAAAGGATCTCATAATCATGGCGATGATATCCTTCTCTCCACATTAAGTGTAAAACTTGGTTCCCTGATTTGTTGAATTATTAATTGGCTGCAGTTAAGGATTTTAATGTAATGTGTTAGTTGCGGTGAAGGAGGTAGATGTTAACTTCCAATCCTATTAATTAGGATCATTTCAATCATCCAAAACCCTACATGAGCGCAATCTCCTCTATCAGCTGGAGGAAGCAAGCATATATCCTACAGAGGCGCTATCATCCTGAATCGTTTTAGATCAACTCAATGCAATATCTCATTTCCATTTTTTTTATTTTTAATTGTTTTAATTGATTTTCAGGTATAAAGTTTGGCCGGACGAAAAATACATGTGCACTGCACGGTTTATGTCTACTTTTATTAGTTTCTCAAATGTTCTATTTTTTTTTGTTTACATGATCATTTTGGAAAAATGCGGAATGGACAGATCGGAAGATGGGCTGAAGGAACAGGCTGAAGGACAGATCAAAGGATAGGTTGAAGGAATAGGCCGTTTGATTTGCTATTTCGATTTTTTTATTATATCTGTTATTTTATTATATATATATTAAAATTTGCAGGTTTTGTTAATGTTGATTAAATATATCTATATAAGTTCATTATATATATTAAAAAATTATTATCTAGCTTGATTTTTAATATTTTAATTTTAATGTTTAATATTTAAATTTAAAATGTTTTAATGTTTATAGGTTTAGTTTTACAATTTTTTTGAAAAACTTAAAACTAACATTTAAAATGAATAAACATTGTTTTCTAATACTATTCCTAGTAAAAGATTAAAAAGTGCTTTTAGATTCAAAAGATTAAAATGCAAACTGTTATATATATATATATATATATATATATATATATATATTATTTTTTTTCTTGATTATTAATTAATTTATTTTATTTTTAATGGTTAAAAGAAACTATTTCCTGATGCAAATTTATTTCTAGGATGACTAGAAAAAATTATTTAATGAAAAATGAAAAATGAAAAGAGATCAAAATTTCATAAAAAGATTAAAATTATTTTTAATTCCTAACAAAATTAAAAAACAATAGTAATTAAAACTATTTAGAAATAAAATTTTAACAAATAGAAACATTAAAGTAAATTAAAACAAAGCTAATTTTAAACTGAAAAATTAAAACTAAAACCTACCTACTTTAATTGAAAATTAAAGATTATTTACATAAAATGAAATTTCCAATGTAAACAAACATCTATCTAACAAAAGTAAACAAATATTAAGATTGAATTTTGAAAAACTAAATCTAGAATATGTTTTAATATGGAAAATTAAAGACTGAAAATGAAAATTAATAAAATAGAAGTGAAAACGATACCAATCTAACCTAGTACTTACTTAAAAACATTGTTCGATGCAACATTTGTTTGCAGGATATTCTTTATGATTTTGATCACCCGAGATCCCTTCTTCATCCTTCTCGATTTTCTTCTCACATAATTGCTGCTCATATGATGTGCATAGTTCTTCAATTGTCAATTCTTCTTTTACTTCAGGAGTAGTAAATCTTTTAGCTACTATTAAGATCTCCTATTCTTGAGAAGAGGAGATGCCTGCTTCTGCTAGGATCTGGGTGAGCTGCTCTAGGATTATGGTCATCTTAAAATTACTTTACTGGAATCAAATCAAGTACTAGAAAAAAAACAAGTGCATGACAAGCACAAAAATAGTAGCACAAAAAGAGTGCAAAACATAAATAAAAAGGTGCACAAAATATTTACAAAACAAAGAATGAACATATACAAAGTTAGAAGCAAGTTATTATGAAATAAAGGTGCCCAAAAATGAAAGCAATCAAAACTGAAAAGGGAGTAGAAAATGAAAGAACACTCTTGTAGAAAAAGAAAATACTTTGCAGAAAAATAAACACAATTACAAAAACAAAGGAACAACAAGGCTTTGGGGCACCCCACTATAGTGAATGTGTTTGGCTGTTACACCACGAAAATTCTGGAAATTATGTAGTGAAGTCGTCCTTGCGTCTTACCGTTCCCCCCCCCCCCCCCCCCCCTTGCTGTGTAATGTAAAAGTAATCTATCTACCTATCTAAACTTTGATCCCTTTTAGCATCTCCCTGACAACGGCGCCAAAATGTTGGTGAAAATATTAAACAATTTTATAACAGATATCCAATGATTTAATTGTCAACCCAGAGAGAGCATAAACTTGTGAGGTACATACAAAATATATGCAGGGGCAGAGTATTGCTAACCTATTCTACAACTAAAATTAAATCTAAGTTATGAAAAAATGAAATTATATGAAAGTAAATCTAATTGCAAAAAAACATGAAATTGCATAAATTAACTTGATAAAGAAAGACTGAAATTGCATGAAACAAACTGGTATAAATCAATCAACATTAAATTGTGATCTCACATAAATCTATGCTATCAATTCATAAGAAAGAGATTATTGAAAATCTACATTACCAATTCATAAGAAAAAAAGTGCTGAAAATCTATATTAACATGGGAGAGTAATATGATGTGCATTAAACATCATCTCCATTACATAACAATCAAGAATCCACTCTATGACAAACTCTAAACTATTCTCTACTTCCAAACCACTATAGAGATCTCTAACAAAATGAAGAGAGAGCCCTCCTATTTATACATAAATTTAAGATAACTAATCATAATTACAAATCCACTATTCTATCAACTTATCTCTCAAAATGCTCAACAAATCTACAAATCATCCCTTCAAATCCTCAACAAATCTACAACTCATCCCTTAAAATCCTCTAACAAATATTGTATGAGATATTCTCTCCACATTTCCATAATCTTCTCCTTGAAATTAGCTCACATCTGGAAGATGAAAGTCGAATATGAGGCTAGGTGGTCACTTTTGAGCTTGTTAAATTCTTCAAATACACCTGTAAGCATCACCAAACTCATCCAACTTTAAAGTATAATGAAAATATGTTATTTTTCTCAATAAATACTCAAAAATAAATGATTTGGAAAATGATAATATAAACCCATATTTATTATGAAAGTGGTGACTATTAATGGTTTTATGGAAGGATAAGATAGGAATAAGGTGACAAATGGTATAGGAAAGATGAATAAAATGTGGTCTTTTTGTGGCTCAACAGTGAGGATTTTGAAACCGTGGTTAGTTCAATTATCCACCAGAGCTAAACAAAAGGTAGTTGATTATACTGTTGATTATGAAATTGAAATACAAAATCATAAGATTAGAATCAACCTAAATATTTTACCTTTAGGGGACCGTATGATATGATAATTGGCATGGATTGGATAGAAAAGTATAAAGTAGTGCTAAATTGTTTTGATAATACTTTCACATACTTTGTTGGGGATAAAACCGTTAGGACTGTAAAGGGTATACCCAAACCTGTCTCTATAAGATAGATTTCTGCGATGCAACTGAAAAGATGTTTGAGGAAAGGATGAAAAATTTATGATATTCGGGTCACAGTCCTACTCCTAACTGAAGATAAAACTAACATAGGTGATCATCCTGTTTTAAATGAATTTTCAGATGTGCTTCCAGAGGAGATACTAGGGATACCCCTCAATGGGAAATAGATTTGTCCATTGAAATTATACTTGGATCTGCACTGATGTCTAAGATACTGTATCAGATGACATTCCTGAACTAACAGAATTAAAAATTAAGATACAAGAACTGTTAAATAAAGGTTATATCAGACCCAACATGTCACCCTGGAAGTGCCAGTCCTATTTGTTAAGAAAAATGATAGAACTATACGACTTTATATAGACTATAGACAATTGAACAAAGTAACTATTAAATAAATATATGTTACCTCAGATCAACGATTTTTTCGATCAGGTAGGGGAAGCGAATATCTTCTCAAAACTAGATTTGTGATCTATCTACCACCAGATGATAATTAAAGAAGAAGATATTAACAAAACAAATTTCAGGACCCATTACGGATAGTACTAATTCGTAGTAATTCCTTTCAGTTTAACCAATTCCCCCTCTGCATTCATGTGTCTTATGAATAATATATTTAACAAGTATCTAGACCAGTTCATGTTAATTTTTATCGATAATATCTTAATCTACTCCAAGTCAGAGGAAGAGCACCAACAACATTTGAGAATTGTGTTTCAAACCTTGAGATATCATCAACTTTACACTAAGTTTGAGAAGTGTGAATTATTTAAAAAAGAAATAAATTATTTAGGACATGTTATCTTAGAAAAATGTATCACGGTCTATACACAAAAATAAAGGGTATCTCAGAATATTCGATACCTAAATATGTAGCCGACATACGATCCTTCATGGGACTCACCGCTTATTACCGGAGATTTATCGAAGGATTCTCAAAAATAGCTTATCCCATTACTTCAATACAAAAGAGAGGAGTGAAGTTCGTATGGTCCCCAAAGTGCCAAGAAAGCTTTGAAAATATTAAGAATTTATTAACCATGATACCAATACTGAAGGTATCTATCCCTTATAAGAACTATACGGTTTGTACAGATTCTAGTAAAGAAGGATTGGGAGGAGTGTTATATCAAGAACGACACGTGGTATGTTATGAACCCCGTAAATTAAAAGAACATGAATGAAACTACGTAGTCCATGAATTGGAATTAGCATCAGTAGTGTATGCTTTAAAAATGTGGCGTCACTATATGTTGGGGAAATTTTTTCTATTATTAACAGATAATACTCACGTAAAGAATTTATTCACACAACCTGGACTTAATGCTCGACAAGAAAGATGGATGGCCTTCTTGAGTGAATTCAATTTCGAAGTAAAACACATTAAGAGAAAAATAAGGTGGCTGATGCACTCAGACGAAGAACTCGCGAAGTATATTAAATAGCTATGAGCCAACCGAAAAGTGATATCATGAACATAATAAAAACAACAAGTTTACATGATGCTGAATATGTGAATTTGCTAAATAAATTGTTGAAAGATGAAGTAAATTTTAATGGGACATAATTCAAGGTAGACTAGAAAGGCCTAATATACTTGAAAAATAGATTGTACATGCCTAATGTCGCTGAAATAAAGCTGTTAATTTTAAATGAGATGCATAAACCACCTTATGTAGGTCATCCTGGTTACCAAAAAATGATAAAAACTCTAAGAAAACATTTTTTTGGCCTAATTTAAAAGCAGATTTAGTTAATTATCTATCTAAATGCTTGGAATGTTAACAGGTTAAAGATGAACACCAACATCCAACAGGTTTGTTACAACCGTTACCAATTCTCGAATGGAAATGGCAAGTTATATCTTTGGATTTCATCATAGGTTTGTCAAAAACAAAAAAAAAACAACATGATTCGATTATGGTCATAGTAGATAAGTTAAGCAAGTATGCACATTTTATTCCTGTAAAATTGACTTACAAAGTTGTTCATATTGCAGAAATATTCCCGAGGGAAATATTCTGACGACACGGAGTACCGAATATGTAATCTCTGACCGGGATGCTAAATTTACATCAAATTTTTGGAAATCACTATTTGCATGTTTAGAAACCAAAATAAACTTTAACACTAGTTATCACCCCAAAAAACATGGACATATAGAACATACAAATCAAGTCATCAAAGATATGTTAAGAATGCACGTCATGGAGAAACCCACTAAGTGGGAAGAGTATTTGCACCTCGTGGAGTTCGTATACAACAACATATATCAAGCCTCATAGAAAGTGAGCCCATTCGAGATCCTATATCAGAGGAAGTGTACTACCTCCATTAGTTGGGATAGCCCCGTAGATCATCTTATGGTAGGACATGAACTATTGCATGACATGGAAGAAATTGTGCAAAAAGTATAGAAGAACTTGAAAGGTGGTGTTATCATCCTGTAATTTATCCCATTGTTGTGGTAGGAGAATCACAGGGGTAACCATTTCAAACCAATATTTAGACTATATTCTAGCCTATACAGTCAGAGAGGGCTCTCTCTTGTCATAGGGTCATTCACATAAACATTTGGATTTAAACAAGCATTCAGAAGGCTAGATTCTGATGGGAAACATGTTTTTGAGGTTTAAAGAGGGTAAGACAATAAATATAAAATACCATTGGGAAATGGAGTCAAAACCTAAAACAATCAAGGACTTACAATAAGTAATGACCAGAGATAACCTTCATAGTCCGAGGCAAAATAGGTATCAATATTCAAAAAAATATATTTTGAGAGATGGTAAGGGGGGAAAGAGAATTAGCCCAATGAAATAGGAAGCACCTATCAATGGATGAATCTCCTAAAACACCTTTAGCAGAAGCAACAGTAAAGGCTAATAACTGTAATGGAGCATAGAGGATGAATTCCAAAGCATTTACCAAAAACACATGACAAACACGTTATCTAATGCAAGGAGCACTAAACAAAGAATGGATTCCTTAAATACAACTGGAAACACATTAACAAAAACTACAAATAACATGGAAATGAAATATATAGAGGAAAAACAGACCAAACACTGAACATCGTGATGAATCTCAAACATCCAGGACATTCTTTGCATTAATGCTTCCAAGAAAAGTTGCAGAGCTACAAAACCAAGAACATAGGCTTCAAAATGAATGTCAAACCCCATATTCCTCTATTGAGGTTACATTTATAGTGACATGGGCTCCCAAGACCAACCTCGATATAGATACAAAATCAAACCTGATATAGGAATCAAACCCGCACACACAAAATCATAACAAATTTTGATTTGGCGGATTTTCCATGATCATAAACAAATTGGGAAAGCATGCTGGAATGCGCGTGGTGGAATAAAATGGAAAAATTTGACATTTGGACCTCAGGTCAGTTTGATGAAAACAACTGATCAGAGCATCTCTAGACAGCCTGTAACTATTTAATTCATCCCTACATCTTCAACCAACAAAACGATCTCCAGTCGTAGATCTTGATCTACTATAAATATTAACCATTAAATGGCATGGATCTTAATCGATTTCACAATCCTCCTTCTTGGTAAACTCCTTGCTTGTTCCCATTGCAAAATCAATTTGGACCATTGATCTAAAATCCACCTCGATCTCTGCCATCCAATCCTGCCAGGCCTACCCAATTTCACAGTCTCCAATCTTGATTAACTTATTTCTTGTTCCCATTACGAAATTAATGTGGGTCATAGATAAAAAGTCACCTAGATCCCCGCCGTTCAAAAGCGTAGGGTCTACAGGATTTTACAGCACCAAAATATTTTATCTCTCGTGCATGTTCTAGCTGCGAAATGCACACCTACCGTAGATCCTTGATATTGTTAGATCTCAACTATTGAAGTATGCAGCTTGTATAATATTTTGCGATGGCAAAGATATTATATATTCATGCAAGTAGGATTGTGAAATACAAACCCACTGTTCATTTTGAATACCTTTTAATCTAACGGTTGATCTGACATGTCATTTAAGCTTCTTCCACCAACATCAAAACTCTCTTAAAATGTGCATCTTTCCCTGGCAAAATCTCCTGCAACCATTGATTTATGCAAGATTCATCATGCAACGTTGAAACATGCAACCCTTTAAGCAATCCTGCAAATCTTGAAAGTTACTTATCTCGCGCACATGTTTCTCTTTTTCGCACCATCGATCTTAGAAATAAAATTTCCCAGTCGTTGATCTAAGGTCAAACTGCGGGTTACAGAAAGCATAAATTCAACTTTTCGCAGCCAAAATTCCTGTATCTTCTACTTTTTGATTTCATCCTATCCGGATTTTGTTGGATCGTTGATTTGTGTGGAAGCTCTATGAACCCTCGAATCTCAGGGTGTAGAAAGAGAAAGTTGGGTTTACCAATATTCACAATTGAAACTTGCCTTTTCCACTTTTCTGCTCCTAATTTTCCCCTAGAGGAAATGATCTATGGCCTTTTATTTTTTCCTGTTGTGCATCCAGGCCATCCATTCTAGCTGACTTTTAACTTTGATCAAATTTTCCATATTTAGGCATATTTCCAAGGTCGTGACAAAGGATTTTTTACTTCTTTCTTCACTTTTGACCAGGGATGAATCCTTCACAACCTATTTAGCACTTACTCAAGTTATATAACATGATTTTTTTTTTACCTTACCCCTTCTTTTACTGATCTAGACCTTTGTAGGGGAATTAGTGCATATTCCTATGTAGAAACTTCAAAATTTAGCACATGTGTTAACAACGGCTCCAACTCGGGGTTGCTATCCTCCCTATGATGTAGCAGAGAACCAGGTAGACCAAGTGCTTGATCCATTGGGATGATCTCAAGCTTTCCCTGAAATTCCCAACATGCGCTAAAAACAAAAATTGAACTGATATTGAAAACAAACTGGAAAAATTGCTAAAATAAATTCTCACCATGACGATCTTATTCACACTTACCTACCCTACTTACTGAACAACAATGACTAATCAAGTAAATTCTGACTTCCAATGAAGCCAACAAGGCTACAATTGATCTAATTATTGAGCTTCTTCATCATGCTTGATCATAAATGGGTACCTTAATGGAAAAAGGTTATGATGAGAGACATGATCTTTACTACACACACATAACCCACCATTCCCATTGCAAAGCTTCTCCATGTATTCTGCCACTGGATCATGAAAACCTGCAAAACTTTTTGTTATGTGCATGTCATTACAAGGATAATCCAACTATAACTCCTCCGGCACCCTGTTAGAATGATCTTCAAAAGAAGCATGCAAGGAATGCTCATGACAATTTTAAAATGGGATATCAACAAATTCATCTAAAATATCAAAAATTGAAACCTGATTCCTTCCAAGTGTTTCAAAAGAAATACCATTGTGTTCTTCAATAGAATCACGAAAAATAATTTCTGAATTTAAAAAACACAAAGAAACATACCATTTGGAATCCTCATCTTCTTGGTGATCCAATCTATTATTGCAAGATACTATTTCTTGAGGGGCATCATCCAAGTATCCATCCTCACATTCACCGTCTATAGGAATGCTGAAATCTTCTTCAAAAACATCACTAACATAATTTTCAACATGCTAATTGCAATCTTAATCAAGAAAACTAATATGACCCTCTTCCTGTACATCACCTCTCTGTTACGTTCCTGGTCATCATAAAAAGGTGGACTAAAATCCTCTTTAATATCACCATTAATAGGGTTTGAAACAGACTAATTGCATTCTTCCTAAAGCATATTATGTCTTTGAAGAAATTGCAGCTGCGAAAGGGTAACTACCGATTGAATAGGAGAAGCCTCTTCTTGTCCAAAGAAATTTTCTCCTTCTTTAGAAAGGTATATCTCGAAATCAATATCATGAAAGTGATGATTTTGATTTTCCATTTGATCTTCTCCTCCCTCATCAATAACATAATTATCCAGGAAAGGTGGCTTGATTTATTGGTCTTCAGGGATCCTTTGATTTCTTGGAGGAGGAAGGGGTATTCTAAAATTTTGGTTTCTATTATGTTGCTCTTGATTTTCCCTGGAAGGTGGTCTGTTGTCCATAGTGAGTCTCTCCATTAACTTTTCCATGGTTTTCATCATCATGTCCATTCTGGCCTCTTGTGAGTTAGAGGAAGAAGGTTGTGTGGGATCCTTTTCCTTTCTTCTTTACCCCTCTTCTCTCCTTTTCTCTCTAGCAATAGCCAGGTTTATTTCTATCTGAATGGAATCATTCATCATATCGGTTAGGGAGGAAGATATTCTTTCACTCAACCATAAGGTAAATTCACTGTCAAAAGCTTCAACATATTGGAGTTGGGTAGAACCAGGGGGAGGCTTGAACTGGGAAGGGATGGCATTATATACTTTCATAAATCTGTCAGAAAATTCCAGGAAATATTCCCTCGCCCCCCTCTTCATGGAATGGAATTGGGAAAAAAACTCCCTGGGGTTTTTATTTTTTACCCATTTGTTCTTGAAATATTCTAAAAAATCTTGATAGTTGAAAATGGAGTTGTCAGGAATATTTGTGAACCATTTTCTTGCTTGACCAACAAGACTTTGGTAAAAAAAACCCGACTTTAATATCTCCATGGTCTATTTCCTCTAAGTTTGTCCAGTCTGAAAACCATCCCAAGTGTTCCTCAGCTAAATACCCCCTCTCCCCATTAAATTTATTGAGTTTTTGGGCATATCCCTGGGGGAGGTCATGAGGAGCAGCAGGGAGGAGTATAGGGGCAAACCTTTTAGCCTTTCCTGGGGTTATTGCAGGGTTTGCAAGAGGAATTGAAGTTGGTGTGACAGACAGAATCAATGTGTTGTGAGGAACTGCAGAGCTGTGAGAGGCTGTAAAATTGGATGATGAAGGCCGCTTAAGCTCTAAAGTGGTGGGAAATAGGGATATGGCAGTAGGATGTCTATGTCAATGGAGTTTAATGAGGATAATTCAGAGGGAAATAAGGGGCACTCTTGATCATAAAAGGGTTGGAGATCCCTCCCTAGAGACTCAGAAAAGGATGCCAGTATCAACTGTAGCACCATGAGTTTTATAGGGATGATCATTGTTCTTACGTGGATCGACTGAAGGATCTTGGTCAAAATCATATGTACAAGATGAAGGGATATCTTCAGTTCTTAAAGAAGGATGTACAAGGGTAAATCCATGGCCTTGTGTGTGTGCAATAAACCTTGGAAAATTTCTTTGACAATCTTAGGAAATGATAGAAAAAAATTATGAGAAAGGATAAGGTACCTTGGAGAAAATGCAGCCTTGATTACCTTATTTTTATTTTTTCCATGCCTTTCCATGTCTCTACATTGAACTCATTTCCCCAGTAGAGACGGCATAGAAAATTTTGAAATATATTTGTAGCTTCTGAGTTGTTGATATTTCCAGTGGAGTTACCTTGCAAACGCTTTGAGTGGAGTCGCCAGAGCATATACAACCAGCATGTCTCTATGATCGGCTGCTCAACCAGGTTGTAGAACTATAACAATGTCATTTTCACAAGGAGATAATAGTGATTATTCCTTGGAAATGATGCCAATATGTTATCACCTTGTAATTTATCCTATGGTTGTGGTAGGAGAATCATAGGGGTAACCATTTCAAACCAATATTTAGACTATATTCTAGCCTATATATTCAGAGAGGGCTCTCTCTTGTCACAGGGTCATTCACATATACATTTTTCTTTAAACAAGAATTTAGAAGGCTAGATTCTGATGGGAAACATGATTTTGAGGTTTAAAGAGTGTAAGACAGACAATATAAAATACCATTGGGAAATGGAGTCAAAGCTTGAAACAATCAAGGACTTACAACAAGTGATGACCATAGATAACCTTCATAGTCTGAGGGAAAATAGGTATCAATATTCAGAAAAATATCTTTTGAGAGATTGTGAGGGGGAAAAGAGAAGAATCCCAATGAAATAGGGTTCACTTATCTATGGATGAATCTCCTGAAACACCTTTAGCAGAAGCAACAGTAAAGGTTGATAACTGTAATGGAGCATAGAGGATGAATTCCGAAGCATTTACCAAAAACACATGACAAACATGTTATCTGATACAAGGAGCTCTAAATAGAGAACAAATTCCTTACACACAACTAGAAACTCATTGGAAAAAGCTACACAAACATGGAAATTAAATATACATAGGAAAAACAGACTGAACATTCAACACCGTGATGAATCTCAGACATTCGGGACATTCTTTGCATTAATGCTTCCAAGAAAAGTTGCATAGCTACAAAACCAAGAACATAGGATTCAAAATGAATGTCGAGCCCTGTCTTCCTCTATTTAGGTTACATTTATCATGGGCTCCCTAGATCAATATTGAAACAGAGCCAAAATCAAACCCGATACGAGAATCAAACCTGCACACACAAAATCGTAACAAATTATGATCTCGTAGATTTTACATGATCATAAACAAATTGGGACAACATGATGGAACGCGCATGGTGGACCATAATGGAAAACCTAGACATCTAGAGCTCAGGTCAGTTTGATGAAAATGACCGATCAAAGAATATCCGAAGAACCTACAACTGTTTCATTCATTCCTACATCTTCAACCAACGAAACGATCTCCAGCTGTAGATCTTGATCTACTATAAATATTAACCATTCAATGTTGTGGCTCTTACCCGATTTCGCAGTCCATTTTCTTGATAAATTCCTTGATTTTTCCCACTACGAAATCAATTTGGACCATTGATCTAAAATCCACCTCGATCTCTACCGTCCAATCCTTCTGGGCCTACCCAATTTCGCAGTCCCCCATCTTGATTAACTTCTTTCTTGTTCCCATTACGAAATTAATGTGGGACATAGATCAAAATTCAGCTAGATCCCTGTCGTTCAAAAGTGTGGGGTATATAGGATTTCAAAGCCCTGAAATATTTGATCTTTTGTGCATGTTATAGCTACAAAATGCACATCTACCATAGATCGCTGATATCGTTAGATCTCAACCATTGAAGTATGCATCTTGTATAAGATTTCACTATGGCAGAGATTTGATATCTTCGTGCAAGTTAGGATTGTGAAATGCATACCCTCCATTGATCTTGAACAACTTTTAATCCGATGGATGATCCAACATGTCATTTAAGCTTCTTTCGCCAACATCAAATTTCTCTTAAAACGTGCATCTTTCCCTAGCAAAATATTTTGCAACCGTTGATTTCTGCAAGATTCATCCCGCACCATTGAAACATGCATCCCTTTAATCAATTATGCAAATCTAGAAAGTTACTTATCTCATCCCCATGTTTCTCTTTTTTGTACTGTCAATCTTAGACATTAATTTTCCCAGCCGTTGATCTGATACCAAGCCACAGGTTGCGGAAAGCAGAAATTCAACTTTTCGCAACCAAACTTCCTGTATCTTCTACTTTCCGATTTCCACCCTTCCGCTCCTTTTCAAGCCGTCGATTTGTGTAGAAGCTATCTGAGCCATTGGATCTCAAATTGTGGAAAGTGACAATCTTCTTCAAAGTTCAATTTTAATATTTTTTCTTCCGCATTTCTGAACCGTTGATCTTTTGCGAAATATCTTTGGACTGTCGATCTTGTGGAAAGCAGAAAGAGGGATTCCAATATTTTCATGATCAAATTCTGTAGTTTCACTTTCCTATTTTTGCCCCTCCACCTTTTGCTGGACCGTTTATTTGTGTCGAAGCTCTCCAAATCGTCGAATCTTGGGATATGGAAAGCGAAAGTTGGGTTTACCAATCTTCACAACCGAAACTTTCCTTTTCCACTTTTCCGCTCTCAATTTTTCCCTGGCGAAAATGATTTGTGGCATTTTATTTTTTTCCACTGTGCATCCAAGCCGTCTATTCTGGTCTTCTTTTAACCTTGATTATATTTTCCATATTTAGGCATATTTCAAAGGTCGCGAGTAAGGATTTTTTACTGCCTTCTTATTTTTGGAATAGGGATGGATCCTTCAAAAACTGCTCAGCACTTACTAAGGTTATATAACATGAAATTATTTTGATCTTACCTCTTCTTTTACTGGTCTAGACCTTTGCAGGGGAGTTAGTGCATATTTCATGTAGAAACTTCAAACTTTAGCATAGGTGCTAACAAGTTGCACAAGATCGCCAAAAGAGTTATGATGAATTAGAAAGACACCATAGAGTGTTTTCTGTCAAAGACCACGTATATCTTCAGGTTAAGCCAAAAAAGAGATCACTTAAATTGGAAAGTTGTACCAAATTGGCACCGTGGTTTTGTGGGCCTTTTAAAATCTTGGAAATAATCAGACCAGTGGAATACAAACTTGCACTTTTGGCTCATTTAATAATTCAAAATGTTTTTCATGTTTCATTATTAAAGAAATAGATCATGATTCCAATCACATCATTGACTGGAATGTGGTGTAGGTGGAACCAGAAGGCGAGTTTCAAGTGGAACCTTTACGCATTCTGGATAGGAAAGAAGCAACACTTTGAAACTGAGTCATTGCTCGGGTAAAGGTGCAATGGTAGCACTTTATCCCCAAAGAGACGACTTGGGAATTAGAAGAAGATATGCAAGGGAAGTATCCAAAATTATTCCCAGAACCAATGGAAGAAGAATAAAAACACTGAGGACAATGTTCATAATAAGGGGGTGAGGATGTAACATCCTCAAGAAATAAACATTATTTTAATTATGATTTATTCGAGTTATTGTTTTGAATAAAATTGGATAGATCTGAAATATGCCAAATAGTCCTTGAAGGATAGATGTAATAAAACAATATGTTTAAATAAAATTGTGAATTAGGAGGAAAGCCATGTTAAATGAGGAAATTATGCATGCAAGAGTGGAGGAAAAGGAAGGGTTAACCTCGGGAAAGTTAAAAAAAAGTTTCAGAAGTGTATTTATGGCACTAGACACACCCTGAAAATCAGGGATTTTGATAGATACAAAAATTCCAAGAGGAATTTGTTGCTTGTGTCAAAGACATAGGAAAAATAAAACTATAAGGAGGCGTATATGGGTGGTGGGATGTTGCTTAGTATGCTCGGGAAAGAATCATTGTTGTGTGAGCACTTTGGTCTTATGCAAGATTTTCTCATTGAATGACGGAGTTTGAGACTGAGGTTGACTTTCACCACTCTTGGCATGCATGATTTAGCTGAAGGGTGATTGAGAGCAGAGAAAGATATTCTCATCTACGGTTGGGTGAAACGTGGATGTTCCTACAATATTCGATGCTACAGTATTCCAGGTTCTATTAAAGTAGTTTATTGCAAAGCTTGTTATTTTCATCTTCTATATGATGCAAATGACATATCTTATTTGGTTTAGTTCTCGTTAAGAATTGTAATTATATTCTATGAAGGACATAACATATTTTTCTAAGTTCCAAGTAGTACAGAAGGCTCTAGCAGTAATAACATATAAAAACATTACTGATAATCTCAATTAAGATATGAAAATGTTCAAATAGATTTTCTTTTGGTTAGTAATAATCATATGAGTGCATCATTATAATAATATCCAATGTTATTACAAAATATTGTTGGTTATGAAAATTGTTCTATAACATTGTTTTTTTTACCTGATGAAATTATTTTATTCCAGATTTTATGTAGCACATTAATATATCTTCCTACATACATGATTTACATCTTTTATGATTATCCTCTATAGGAAACTAAGGTTTGGTTATTGATCATCACATTTAAGGAAACCAGGTGGATTGATTGTTAGGATACATGTACAATTTACAGGGAAAATGTGTTTAAAACTTATATCAAATAATTTTATTCATAGGTCATGAAATTCCTGGTCCCGGAAAAGAGATTACCTTTTGATACGGGTATCTTCAAGATCTTAGTCAAAGAGGACAACCATGTACATGATCTGGAACATCACACAGATCAACCTCAACAGATATGAACATAATAACAAACAATCATTGTTACCTACTTCAGTAAAAATATCCATACTTTATTAACCAATGAAGGTTCATACGTATTTTGAAGTATATAAACTACACTTAAACACTTGCATCTGGGCCTACGGTACCATAGGTCAAGGAACCTTTAAACTGGTTGTAAACTATATAATAATCAAGGGTTAATAAAATAGAGAGGAATACTGACCAACAAATGTCTAGGTTTACATTCTGAGGAAGTTAGAGATCAAATATCAGTCAGTTCAGAACCCTACCCGTGTTCTTGCAAGACCATTACTTAAGCTTCGTTTACAATGATTGCGAAGCAACAAAAAGAGTAGAGCACGTGAATCTATAGTAAAACCATAACGACACTTGGAGCAGTTAAATTACAGCAGTAAAACAATTATTTTAATGATAAAACCAATATATTAAGTCCATCAAAACTGAATTTAATTAGGTAAATAACTACCCTTTGAACAGAAACGAGGCCTGATTAAATTAAAAATAGTAGTAGTGGTTTAAATAGTGTGGACTTATAAACATCCATAATCAAACCCTGTAACGTAAAATTTCCATACCTGAGCTCGAGTTATAAAAACCCTAAACTAGAGGAGAGGTACCAAATATCAATTACTTATAGATAATTAAGGAAAATATATACAATATTATTCAATGTTAAGAAAAACATCATCAAATATCTGTATAGTAACTCTCAAGCTGATATTATCAACAGATTCGAATTTAAGAAAAGATTAAAGTTAACTACTATAGCCTGCTTATAAAGAGTATCGAGCCAAAGCTCTAGTGTAGGTTGATATTCATCTTTACAGTAAAAGAAATTATAACACGGCCATGGTTGGATAAAGCCGCCTTTTAAAGGAAATCCATAATCCCTCCCCTAACTAGAGGTTAAGTAATTGAGACTTCCTCTTTGACAAAAGGTTCCCAAAACCTTTTAATTTAATTATGCATGTTAGAAATTTCCCTACCTGACCAATAGCAAGACTACGATACCGGTGTAAATTCAGTGTTCGGATCCACGCATACCTCAACAGAGGCGACTAGAAAATCCCCTTGATTACTAAATCACCAATGAAGTAAATAGTAATGGGTTGGAATATTTCTTACCAAATAGCCCAATAGATGCCGAACCACTGGGAGAACTGGTAGAGCAGTACCTACAACCATTTTCAGAGTTAGATTATTTCCACAATATTAAAGTGATAAGGAAAAAAAAATTGTTTTACTATTTACATTTAGTTACTTGGTTCACAAAGGAATTGGATTTTCATAGCTGGTAAGAACTTCTTCCACTGGAATAATGACCTATTAATAGGTTTTCTCAGTCGAAGTTACAAAACAAATATTAAAATCAAAGCTCGAAGCCTGCCAAGATTCAAAACACTTGTAGTCCCTACTGGTCTTGGCACTAACGATGGCTTTCCCAAAAACCCTGTTAAACTACGGATCTCACTGAAGCATGCAGCCTGAAAGAAAACCCTCCTTGCAGAGGCCCAGTCCCTCTAGGAGAGGTAGGAATGAAAACTGGACATGGTCATACCATTTTGTGCTTCCAAGTCACTGACAAGAAATTGTACAATGTATGCAACCTGAAGTAAATGTTAACCTCCAGAACATTAATATCGGGTATCCTCGAAAGGCCAAGGGTCCTGCACTTTAATGTATTTTGGATAGTGATTTGATTGCAAGCAATGAATCCGAGATAATATTATCCATCACTTTATACCTTGGTTAAAGTTTCCTGTAACCTTGGCTTTTTATGGAACCAGTACTGTGAATAAGTGTTAGTCTTCGTCCCTTTAATGTCTAAAACAATCTTGGTCTAATGACCTCGGTTTAACAACCTTTTATCATAGGATTGGATTGGATTTACGATCTTGGGTTATCAACTTTTATCATAGGATATCAAATAAATATAATGACCTTGGTTTAACAACCTTTCATCATAGGATGTAGAGTAGAGGTATAGTTTTACAAGTATCACCACCTGAAGCATCAAAATTGTTACATGATAAGTTATTAGTATATAAGAATATGGTAATAAGGAAAATAAATTAAACATAGATAAAAAATTAAAGTACCTGGTTTGGTTCGGACAATCTGATGACTAACTTTCTCTACATAAAGCCTAGACCTAGAAACATAAATTCAACGATTTTAGTTAGAGATAAGTAAGCAATAGTCCAACAAACATAAGCTTTTTCCTTGTTGTGAGTGGAGAATCTCTGGGTATCTCATCGTGTTTACAACTTTTCTTTTAATTATAAGATTATAATTTCTTTTTGAAGAGATAATGCCAAGGTCATTGGAAAGATAGTTTTTTTTGTGATACAGGTATGTTACAGGATGGATACGCTATCGATGGTGGTTTCAATGGTATGAAGGACATGCTTTAGAATGGAAAGTCCTATAGTATTTTAGTACGACAACTGGTAAATAGTCACAATATTCCCATCATGGGTGAACATCAAGAGTTGGAAGATGGTTGAAGCAATGACTTGCATCGCATACATGTAACTACGTACAAAGAGAAGGTTATAATATAAATAGGAGTTCACAACCTCAATGTCAATAAACACAGTTTTCCCTTCCAACTCAATGGAGACATTTGTGAGAACTCCTTGTGGTTGGGCAACACGACCATCGTAAGCATGAAGGGAAGTGTTTGAGGGTTGAAGGGTTGGGGCTCCTAGCTTATTCCAAATGAAGGTTGACATAATGTAAGTGGATGCATCGTCATCGATGATACATCAATGAATGGCCAAAGTTCGAATGGTGACAGGAACTTGGAACGATATGGATGAAGGAATCTTAGATTCTCCTTGATCCAAGTCAAAAGTGATCAACATGGACTTAGAAGGGTTGAAGAAAACTAAATAAAACAACAAGGCTTTGTGTTGTGAAGTACAAGTTCTCAAGACTTCTAGAGCGTACATTGAAAAGGGATACTAGACCAAGTCACCGACAATATTGTAATTGAGAGAGGCTCTAGCAGTGGGATTGTTCGCAACGCGACGCAAAGGGAACCTAGGAATTTTGGAAGTCCCTTCCATGGGGGATATTTAAAAATGTAAGGACATATCAAGATTAGTGGAGGTAGATGTCATGGAGGGATTAATGGTTTCCATGGTTGAGCCATATTTCTTGCGTCGAGTCTCTAAGTTTACGTCAGACGACAACATCATAAGATGATGGAAACCAGGATCGATGGGTTGAATTAAAGAAGTGGTTGCAGTATTTTGTTGTACAAATGGGTGGGTTGCAACCACACCTTGATTTGATAATGGGTTCTGTAGAACCATAGGTGGAGTACCTTGTGGTATCGGGTTTGGCTATGTGAGAGCAACATAATTGGTTTCAGGTTGATTTTTGGATTGTAATAGGTGGTGGAATCGATGCATCTGGGGGCATTGGTGTGTATAATGGACATAAACATCAGTGGAATCGATGTATCTCGGGGAACTGGTGTGTATAATGGCCATAAATGTCACAAATGGTACACGGATGGTTAGTTTGCAATTGAGGGTTCTTCCCAAGTCTAGGTGGATGTTGGGGGTTCTGTGCAAAGGAATTAGCTTTGTTATTGTTAGGAGGGTTGGGTTGTTGACCACCTACTTGAGGTTGGTTGTTTCCCTGGTTCCTACCTCTCTATATTCTTCCCTACCCTTAGTGGTTATTGGGGGTGAGTTGATTAGGGAGATTCTTCTGAGCATTGACCTTTTCTAGAGGAACAAGAGGAGTCGAGGCCATATAATGTACAATTTTCACTAGTGGTGGGTAGTAGGTAGGAGAAGCTAGAGGGGATACAAATCATACCATTTGGACATTACAAACATCTTCCAGGAAATTTGGTCGGCCATGAACATGGGGAACGAGTGCGGGAGATGCATATGAAGGTGTGTCTTTGGACTGAGTAGTTGCGCATGAAAAATCAGGGGCGCAACTGGGTTGGGAAACATTAGGGGTGTTACCGGAGTGAGGAAACATCTAAGGAGAGGTTGTGTACTGGTGGGGGTGATGGGTAACAGAACCAATGACTCCATTAGCAGCATGGGATTCCCATGACGTATCTTTTCATGAGGATACTCAGGTATGATGGTGTAAAGGTAACTTGAATGGGCATAGATAAGGTCTAACTATTGTGCTTTGAGTATTGCTTCTTCCTAGGTTTGTGGGAACTCGAATGAAACATCCTTGGTGATAGGGGGAGTAAGGATTTAAGAAACCAATCAAGGAAGATCCTGTCATTTAACTGGATTTTGGTTAAACTGTGTCGGTGATGCCACTCTTGGATATGATCTATGATATGGGTAGCAGTGTCCTGTCAATGGGATAAGAATATTTCCACTCCCTCATAGTAATTGATGGTTAGCTAGAAGTATTGGAGGAACATCGAGGCTAAAGAGGAAAAAATAGGATAAGTGGCATGGGGCAGCTCAATGTACCATTTGGCTGCAACACCAGTGAGTGTGTGTTGGAATAGCTGGAATCAGATAGAATCGTGCACTATGCTATTGGAGGAACACCATGGGTGGAATGACATGATATGTTTATGAGGGTCTTCTCCCACTTTTCCCTCAAACATAGGGATGTCTAAAGGGAGTTTGGTAGGAATGGGAGGCCACGATGGGCCATGATGGATGGGGTCATTTATTAACCTTGCCAATTTGGGTGGGTTGAGACTAGACATGAATGGCAGACTAGGACCTGGACTAGATCTGGGAAGGTGAACAATCTCTCTGGGGTCGGCACTCATGTAGTTACCATAGGAAAATAGGGGATAGTAGATATGACTTCCAACAGTAGAATTTTTCACTGGAATGGTGTGAATATCCATAATAGGGGTAGAAGGGTCAGTTTCACCATGCATGAATGTAGGAATGGTGAGAACCATGTTGGTTGGAGTGGGCCACCACTAATGCGTAGCAAACCAACAATAGTGTGTGTACTGATGAGGGGCCCACTAGGCCCAGGGCTTGTAGACCCAACAAAAGGGATATTTGGTATAATGGATGGAGCATTCACAAGTTTACTACCAACAATACCCCCTTGGAAGGGGTTAGGAGGTGCACCAACCATGGGGATAAATGGGGCAGTGAACAAGGTAGGTTCATGTTAATAGGAATCCGAATCTAACTCAGATGTAGCGTACGGATCTGAAGGTCGTGAATGGTGTCGAATATGGATCCGACAATGGCAGTTCAAGGAATTGAACTGAGGGGTATGCCCCCTAAGTATATGGGAGTGGCATGGTGGAGAAATGATGAAATGATGGGGTGCTATATGATGAATGAAGTATCAATGGTGGAAAGAACAAGATAAAAAATCTAGCTACAGTCGAGTGTGCAAAAGGAGAGCTGCTAAATAGTGGAACATGGGACAAAAATAAACCTATAAAACTGAAATACAACAACATGTCATAGCTGGAGAGTCTACAACAAAGCATCCAGAAATAAAACAAGAAACACTACCTATGAATAAAATGATGCACTAGCCTATGGGGTATAAGTGCAAGCAAAATCCTAATGATAGGATCAAATCCCCTCATAAATATTATCCTCTGTTGCATTGTGATGAAATCTAGAGTCAAACAATACGAAATGGAAGAAAAATAGTGTAAGAGAATCCCACTATCGAGAGGGACCTCAAGTATAGGATCCCTAAGAGACTGGAAACTAGGCTACCTTGTTCATGACATGTTTGGGATGGTTTCCTAACACTTCATCCCTTTGGTCCTCAATAGCTAGTATGGTTCCTGACATGAATGATGAGGAATATGAAAAGGTACCCTTCCGTACAGAGTGGAGTGTGGTATTCCACCTTGAATTTATAAACCTCTTCATTGTAGCTTACCCCTGCATAATGAGAGCCCCCCTAGATAAACTGGTTGTGACCATGTTAACAAATACTAGAGGATTTTGGTTCCCTAGAAGACAACAACTATGCCTCATATGTATGTGACAAAGGTGGGTTATTTGGATGCTTATACCCAGTGACCTAACTTAACTACAATATTTTTTTGGTCCTTAAGTGTGGTTACAATGTTGGTTGAGTTAAGGTTAATTTTAGTCTCTCTTGGGGTTATAGAACGAATGTTGAAATTAAGGCATGAGATGTGTGCACAAGTGGATGTGATCTCTAAAACCCAGCGCTCTCAACCAGAGACGCATATACTTAAAAATAAATAACATTACTGAAAGTAAATACTTTTCAACACATAAAAACTAATTCTTATAGATAAAATAACATATGCAAGTAAACAAGCACACTAGGAACTCTATAGGGTGTACGAAAGACACAGGGGTCTCGAATACCAAGCTCAACCAGGATATGCTCACATACAAGAAAAAGGAGACTGTGAAATACACCAAGGGGCTGTAGGAAATTAGATATATAAAGATACAATCAAGAAGGGGGCATAAAACAAATAGGGGTCTGGAATGGATCTAAAACACCTCAATCAATTGGGAAATCGACAAGTCGCACCTGATGGTGAAAAAATACGATTGAGGCCGCATAGGACTGAAAAAAAACCGTGACTGAGACAGAGAAAACAACCAAAAAAATAGGCCGCACTTAACTAGGGGTTTAACACGACAAATCGCACCAAATAGGGTCATAGGAGCAACCTAGGCCACTCTGAAAGGAAGAACAAGTGCTATATAGAATTTGGGTCCAGGTCGCACCATCGGGGAAAAAGGAATGACCTAGGTTGTGCTTATCCAGGAAAAAATGTGCGAGATGGGTCATGTCTTTCTGCTGAAATGGTGAGATCCAACAGAAACTGAAGGTTTTTTGTGAAAAAACATTGGTTAGGTCGGGGGGGGTAGGCATTGGGAATGGACTGGTTCAGATCTGTCGAAAGGGGGTCAGATCTATTGCAAATGAGGGTACCTAAGTAAAACAAACCAACAAATAAAAACCTGCAAAACCAAAGATCCAAGAGGATCGAGCCAGTGGAGTCACCAAAACTGTAGTGGAGATTTCTCTCCAGCTATGTGCAAAATCACAGAGCTTAGATAAAAGGGATCTAAAGGTAGAGTTAATGGTGCAAGGGAAATACTCAACCTTGACTTACAATCAAACAAGAACAAATATTTTTTAGATTTTCTAATTTTAATAAAACAAATGCAACATATCTTTAGAAAGTGGGCCACTGCAACCGTTTGAGGATGTGGTCCAACAACTTCAACAATCTGGTTCTCTCAATTTCTCCACCATGGTTGTCAATGGAAATATGAACCAAGGAGTGCATGGAGTAAACTCAACATACAATGTGGAATAGTGTGGCTAAAGGTAAGAATGGAAAGTGTGAAAGGGTTCAAATCTTGATTAAAAAGTTCAGAAATGTTTGTGGGGAGACCTTCACAATGTATTTATAGGATAAACCAAGACTTTGTTTCCCATGGTATTGGTCCATGCTTTTTTATAGTGCATGGTATTTGTCCATGGTTTATGACCCATTCTCATTTTAGGGATTTTTAGCCCTTTTTTGGGAGAATGGGGGTTTTGTTGTAATAGAAACACATATTCCATGTATTTATAAGGGAAGGAATAATTATTTTTTGGACCAATCTAGAGGGAATTTGATTACAAAGGTCAAAATGGAGGGAATAACTATGGGGTTATGGTGTGGACCATAGAGAGATATGTGGATATTTTTTTTTGTTAACAAATCTAGAAGAAGAAAGAAGATCAAGTGATAAAGGAAGAAGAAATGAAGATTCAAGTCCTAAAATAGATGGAAGACTCGACTCAATGGGATAACCTATTTCATTTTTAGATAAACTTGAAACATAAAAAAAACTATGCTTGTGGTGACCTGTTTCATTTTTACACAAGCTTGAAATAGAAAAGAACTATGCTTGAGGGAACCCATTTCATATTTTAACGAGGTTGAAACATGATGAAACTATGCTCAAATTCAGTTATTTTCCGACATGATGTCCATAGGTTGGTAATTTACACCCCACCTCCACATAAGAAGCTAGTGGCTTAACTCTAGTATGATGTTCAAAGACTAGAGAAATGTCCCCTAAGATTCCCCATGATGAGAAGAAGCTATCGGTTTACTAATGAATTAACTCTGACATAATTTCCAAAGTCAAGAGACATGGCCATCGAAGGGGGAGGAACCATAAGAGAAGGAATTGCAATTTTTGTGTGGATGTAGCCCAAATTGGGTGACCAACATTATTGGCATCTCTCTGTAACATGTTTATGTTTTAATATTTGCATTTCCTTTACTGTTATTTCTATGCAAACCTGTTTTTCTAACCAGTGGTGTCATATCCAAAGGTCTATTTGGATGGACGTAAACTTGCAGGGATGAAGGGTTCCTAGTTTGAGTGGGAGCGATGGTAGAAGAAGGGAAGTTTAGGGTCGATAAATTTAATGGCAATGACTACCAATTATGGAAGATGCAAATGGAGGACTATCTATACCAGAAGGATATGTTCCTACCATTTGGTGGAAAAACAAAACAAACGATGACTATGAAGGACGAAGAATGGGAGGTTCTTGACAAAAATGCACTGGAAACAATACAGTTGTGCTTGGCTTCATCGATGGCTTTCAATATTTCAAAAGAAAATATAACAAAGGGTGTGATGAGATCATTGGCTAAGATGTATGAAAAACCTTTGACTTCCAAAAAGGTATTTCTAATGAAGAATTTAGTTAATATGAAGATGTCAAAAACTTGGATTTGTTACTAACCATTTAAATGAATTTAATATAGTGTATGAGATTGCATGCACAGTTTCCCTTACAGTTTTGGGTTGATGCTGTAGATATTGTTGTTTATTTAATAAATAGAGGGCCTTCAAGTGATTTGGATGGTGGGATTCTCGAGGAGGCATGGACAAGTAAAAAGATGAACTACTTATTTCTTAGAAATTTCGGTTGTGAAGCATTTTTCCATATTGATAAAGAAACTAGAACAAATATTGAGGCTAAATCCAAGAAATGTACCTTTATTGGATATGGGGATGATGAT
Source organism: Pseudotsuga menziesii (assembly GCA_001517045.1). Taxonomy (NCBI): domain Eukaryota; kingdom Viridiplantae; phylum Streptophyta; class Pinopsida; order Pinales; family Pinaceae; genus Pseudotsuga; species Pseudotsuga menziesii. Next base: position 54,095 of record LPNX011030666.1, on the reverse strand, counting down.
TTTGGTTATCGCTTATGGGATTGTAAAAATAAAAAAATAAATAGGAGTGGAGATGTGGTATTCAATGAAAAGGTTATGTAAAAATATTAGTTGCAAGGAAATAAAGAGGAAATAGAAAACATAGAGTACACAGTGATTGATGAAATCAAAGTGTTAACACTCCATTTTCAACAGTCTATTTATGGGCCTAACAGAAGTTCGAGGAGGACGTTGGGCGCGGTGAAGGCATTAAGTGGGACTCATGATCGAAGGTTGAGATTGAGTGGATGGCAGATCAATGGTGTCAAAACATTTCGCACAGTGAACATGCCCAACCGAAGCCACTTCTCCAAATTGTGAAAAGGTTAAAGGTCAGAAGCATTCGACGACGAAGATGACATCCGAAGCATATCTACGGTCTTAGTCAATTTCGCAAACCAGACTTGTGCGGGTAAAACTACGATTTCAAATCACCAAAAGTGGTATCGTCCGCGAATATTGACGATCACGACAGAGAGGGGCATGGATCTATGATAGAGGTTCTTATCGCAATCTGAACTAGCGTGGACAACGTCATGGTCCCGGTTCATGAATAGGTGGTAGGACCCACTCGAATTGACGGTTGCATGAAGAGGTCGGTCCCGATCGAAGGATAAGAACACATCACGATCCAAAGCTACCCGTTGTATCCAGAAAAGAGAAATCGGTGACAGAAGTAAAGAGACGTGGATGATGGATGTGGAAAGTTCCCCCCGAATCGGATGGCGAAGGAGGCCTCTAGGATGCAAGTGTTACATCCAATGTGAAGATGACACAGGAAGGGACATTCATACAAGTAATCTGCTTCCCGGTAGATTAGCCGATTCCCGTACGCCATTTGTAGCATGTGTATAGGTGAAATCATCCCTGTGGCAGAGTGTCAAGCCACAGAGAAGGATGCAGCAGCCCTCAAATGAATACGTTTTTCTATATTCCGCCTTCAGAAGTACCACCTCACACAGGAGGAATATGCCTACTTGGTTCCACTGGAGAAGCAGGGGACCTCCTTCTTAAGGCACATCAAGCTCTCGTTGCAGAAATTTCGGGCGAAAAAGGGGATGTTTCATTGAAGAAAGATTCTGTGGGCCCTCTTCTACAATATTTCGGGTATTAGCCAGACAAATCACTAGAAGAAGGGAGTTCTGGATGGCTTTCCCACGAGCAGAAGACAAAATACGTTGGAGGTTGCCGTGTTTTCTATGACCCTGTAGCAGGGTACATGGAAGGGTTGGGTAAGGATGATGACTTGTCACATTACTACTTTAGAGAGCAGTCTATTTGTCATTACCCTCTCCCATTATCTATTTCATTTCTGTCCATCAAGCACTAAAAAAGAACAAAAATATTGGGAAATTTACTTGATTGGCTTCATTGGAAGTCTGATTTCATTTAATAGGACTTATGCACAAAATTAGGTAGAGTAGGTAGGAACAAATAAACTCGGCCATTGTCGAGCATTTCCTTCATTTGCTATTTTAGTTTGTTTTCATTTTCAATTGCAAGCACAGGTTTTGCAGTCATGAACTTCGTTTGCGGGAGTGGCGTGAATTTGCTGAAGCGGTAGCTCAAAGCAGAATGGAGATTTAAAGAAAGATTGAAGACAACCCAATGGATTTGGCACTTGGTCTATGGAGGTTCTTTGCTACCTCACTGGGAGGATAGCATCCCTCGTGGAGCCGGTTGTTAACATTCCATTTTCAATAGTCTATTTATGGGCCTGACAGAAGTTCAAGGAGGACGTTGGGTGCGCTGAAGGCATTAAGTGGGACTCATGATCAAAGGCTAAGATTGAGTGAATGGCAGATCAACGACGTCAAAACATTTTGCACCATGAACATGCCCCAATGAAGCCACTTTTCCAAATTACAAAAAGGTTAAAGGTCGGAAGCATTCGACGGTGGAGATGAGATCTGAAGCAGATATACGGTCTCAGTCGATTTCGCAAACCACACTTGTGTGGGTAAAGCTGCAATTTCAAATCGTGAAAAGTGGTATCAATTGCGAATATCAACGGTCATGATAGAGAGGGGCATGGATCTACGGTAGAGGTTCTTTTCACAATCGAAACTAGCACGGACAACGTCATGGTCCCAGTTCATGAAGAGGTGGTAGGACCCACTCGGATCGACGGTTGCATGAAGAGGTCGGTCTCGATCGACGAATAAGAACACGTCACGATCCAAAGCTTCCCATTGTATCCAGAAAAGAGAAATTGGTGATAGAAGTAAAGAGACGTGGACAATGGATGTGAAAAGTTCCCCCCAAATCAGATGGCCGAGGAGGCCTCCAGGATGCAAGTGTCGCATCCAATGTGAAGACGACAGAGGAAGGGACATTCATACATGTAATCTACTTCCTGGTAGATTGGCCAATTCCCAGACACCATTTGTAGCGTGCGTATAGGTGAAATCATCCCTGTGGCAGAGTTGCATTGTGCAAAGACAAGCAGCTTTTGTGTGAGTTGACCTGCATAAGTAAGGAAGGTAGTCGAAAAATCTGCCACTCACATGAGGCGAGGCCAGCACAAAGGAGAAATTCGTTCTCTTTCCTACATCACCGAACGAGAAAGCATGGGAGCATCTACTTCATGAGCCTTGCGCCATGGATCAGTTGTACGAAGTGGCATCCAAAAAATACTTTCCACAGCAGACGGTAAGGTGCCACGGCTAATGAAACGATGGGACTAGATTCCCAGTAAGTAAAGGATCACTCTACTCGTGCCCTCACACATGCTGATACCAAAAGAAAACACTCAATGACAGAGTGTCCAGGAATGTTGACCATTCATTGTGAGGGTCAGTCTCAAAGCCTTATATATACTACTTTAAGAGCAATGGGAGTGAACTATCATATCTCAAGAACCTGAGTTTCTGCCTCTTCACGAATCTGCAAAGGCCCAAAGAGTTTGGCGATGAAGATCTGGTTTGAGAAGCTTGTCAGTCTGGGGGTGCTGATGGTTGGTGAGAAAGTTTCCACACTCACCCGCCTCCTTGGTATTGCATGCCAAGGATGACACCAGCCATCGGGGCCCAGACGTGAATAATTTTGAGAGATACACCCGCTTTTAGACACCTTCACCCCCGATGACGCGGTGCTAGGACACTTACTCCTAGTAAGCATTTTTTCAGGAACCCCTGATAACATCGCTGCCCCCAAAGCCTCTACAGAAGGAGACAGTCTTAGATTGCTCCCTGAATAGGCATCTATTTGGATGGGAGTATCAGGGCTCTAGAGCCTGCACAACCCTGTTTGTGAAGTCCACTAACCGAGGGTAATGGGGCTGGTGTAGATATGATACATCTTATTTCCTGTGGAAGATCCCACCTCACTGAGGGTGAAGAGTACAAGAATGACAAGCCACCGAAAAGGCTTGCCTCGGCCAGAAGCAATGCTACCCTTCTTTCGAACCCCATGTCCAACAGTGTTACCCAGAGAAGAAAGAGGTGGTGGATGATGTTGAGCAGGGGAAAGTGACAAATTGCCTTGCCGGTGTGCGCCCGCGCAGAAAGCCACATTTGAACACGGTGGAAACACATGCTTCGGACAGAGAAGGAGGTGTCATACTCATAATCCATAATAACGGCCAAGCACGTCAAGCTGTCACTTAGGCTGAATGTGCCCACTAGATCCATAATGTTTGTTTATATTTGTAAAATGTGGCAATAGTTCCACTCTTTATACTGTTAATGCATGATTGTGACTGCAAACAGTTTTTAGGTTTGTTTCGGAGAATAATCTCAGCATGGAAGTATTATAAATGCACTCCCGATAGGGGGAAAAGAGTTAGCTGGAGGATTGGGAAACCTTCAAGGGCTGAGGCTCTCTGTTGTAAATAAGATCTGGTGCCTGTGTTGTGAATAAAATTGCAGAGGAAGAGTTGTTTCTTAAGACGAAGATTCATGTGTCATTGCTTCTTTCAATATTTATTTTCTTTACATGAAATGTATATCCTTTTTCCATTCCAGTTTGTTGATTTCTTTCATGTCTGTAACTTAGTGTATAACAATTTGGAATTCATGCGTGCTATGCTCTGCCTGTTGTTTTAGACATTTATCAAGTTTTCTTCTAAAGTTTCAAGGAATTCATCTTGCTGGTGCTCCACGCGATGGGCTGTTCTCTCTTGTCCTCTAACCACCTAATAAATATCTCCTGATTGTGATATCGATGGCTATCTTGCCTCTGTCTGTGACCCCACGCCATTCTTTTCCTCAAGCAAATGTTCCCTACTCAGGGTTTTGACTCCATTTCCAATGGTCCCTTGCCCTGATAATCCCACCTACATCTCACATCACTCTACTTTGTCCCATTTCAGGCTCCTGACCATCCTTGAGCGAATATCTTACGAGGAGTAAAATATGAATTCAAGCGAGAGATCCCTCTTTGACTATGCAGGGCCAGAGGCACAATATAAAGTGGTTCTGCTGTTACCCAGGAGTAGGCCCTCCCTCAACCTTGGGGCTCAATCCCGGTGCTAACAAAAAGAAAATGAAGTTCCAAAGGTACTAGAAAATCAAGAACAACAACAGGTATCTCAAACTCCTGCAAGTGTAAGAATATCTACCAGGTTAAGTAGACCCCTTGAATTTTTATCTCCTTCACTGTATTATTTATTGATGATTGATTCTAGTGAACCAGAATATTATGAAGAGGCAATGCAGGTAGAAAATAGAAAGAAGTGGGAGCAAGGAATGAATGAGGACATGGACTCATTAGTAAGAAACCAGAATTGGGATTTGGTTGAGTTTGCTATAGGTAAAAGAGAATTGCAAAATAAATGGGTTTATAGGTTGAAATAACAATAAGGAGGAAAGAAGCGACATAAGTCTAGACCTTTATGAAATATTTTCTCCTATCATTAAAATGACTTCAACTAGGAATATTTTAAGTCAAGTGGCAGTAGAATATTTGAATCTTCAGCAATTAGATGTAAAAAAAACATTTCTCCATGGGGATTTGGAGGAAGAGATTTATATCTAGCAGCCATAGGGATATGAGGACAAAGGGAAGAAGAATTTGGTTTGCAGGTTGAAGAAGAGCTTGTATGGCCTGAAACAAGCTCCAAGACAGTGCTATTTTAAATTTGGTAACTTTATGATAGAACAAGGTTATAGTAGATGTCATTCTGGCCATTGTTTTTACTTCAAGAGGCTTGATAATGGAAGGTATATTATCTTGTTATTTTATATGGATGACATGCTTGTTCATTAGAGGAATTTTGGGGTCTAAAATGGGCCTCCTAAGGAAAATAATAAAATAATAGTTAAAATAATAAAATAATAGTTAAAATAATAAAATAATATTGATTAATTTTGGAGGAAGAAAGAAAAAAACTACTTTTTGTGTTCGTATTTTCGACATATCTCCCTGTGTTTTTACTCAAATTTCGATTGGGAGAGCTCGTTGGATGGGGAATTTGATTCCGCATCCAACGAGTACCCACACTGCATACTTTTGACGTACCCCACAACCCCAAAAACAAGAAATACCTGAAAAAACGTGATGATGACATCATCATCACATTTTTTCAGTTATTTCTTGTTTTTGGGGTAGCGGGGTTCGTCAAAAGTATGTAGTGTGGGTACTCGTTGGATGCGGAATCAAATTCCGCATCCAACGAGCTCTCCCAATCGAAATTTGAGTAAAAACACAATGAGATATGTCGAAAATACGAACAAAAAAAGTAGTTTTTTTTAATGACAAATATGCCAATTCAACCATTATGGTTGACTTACTTTATTGAAATTCTATTGGTTCTTGAATTCCAACTCACAAAAAATTATTTTGGCACGTTTTCTTATAAGGCCCATTTTAGACCCCAAATTTCCTCTAATGGCAGGGTCTAACATGTAGGATATAAATGTGCTCAAAAGGAAGCTAGCTAAATAATTTTCGTTCGGAAGGATTTGGGTGCTGCAAATCAAATCCTTGGTATGAGAATAACAAGAGACATGAAAAATTGAAAACTGACATTGTCTCAGGGTGAGTACATAGAATAGGTGTTAGATAGGTTTATAATGAAGAATGCAAAACCAACTAGTACACCTTTTTCTAGCCATTTCAAACTAAGTTAGGAGATTTGTCCCAAGGAATAGGAGGATATAGAATACATGTCCAAGGTTCCCTATTCATCGGCGGTTGGAAACTTGATGTATGCCATGGTGTACACAAGACCATATATTGCACATGCATTGGGATTTGTGAGCAGGTATATTAACAATCCATTTAAAAATCATTGGAGGGAAGTGCAAGGGATTCTCAGGTATTTGAGGGGTACCACTTCTCATGTATTATGTTTTGGAGGTTTAGACACTACTCTATAGGGATTTGTTGATGCAAATATGGTAGGTGATAAAGAAATCAAGAGGAGCACCACATGGTATTTTATTGTGGGTGGAACAATAGTAAGTTGGATTTCAAAACTGCAAAAACTTGTTTCACTTTCAAAACTGCAAAAACTTGTTTCACTTTCAACAATGGAAGCATAGTATATTGTTGCTACAGAAGCTAGTAAATAAATGATTTGGTTGCAGAGATTCATGGAGGAATTGGTAAGAAGCGAGAGAATATCAAGTTGTACAGTGACAGAAAGAGTGTCATTCATATTGCAAAGAACTCAGCCTTCCATTTTAAGAATAAAAACATACATCTCAAGTAGCATCTCATAAATATATTCTGGAAGATGATATGTTAAAGTTAAAAGAGATACATACTAGCCAAAATCCTATAGGCATGTTGACGAAGGTAGTAACCTAAGAGAAACTAAGTTACTACTTGGTTTCTCTTGGCCTTCAAGCATGAATGTGAAGATGGGAAATTTTCTAGGTCCAAGGTTTGGAGCATAGTCTAGCAAGTGAAACAACGGTGGAGTTTTTGTGATCAACTTCCATGTGGGATATTGTTGGTTATGGAGCCCGATGTTCCTGATTCAAAAATGTTATTGTTTTGGCCGTTTTTGGATCCCAACACCTGACGGGGATTTCCACCCCACTATAATTTTCGGGGGGGTCCAGATGGAGGTGACGACTATTTTCAAAGTCCCTACCACCCCCCTTGGCAAGGGTTCAGGGGAAGCGCACCCGTAGTGAATAATGACTTGGTGAATAATGGGTGATTTATGATCCCATGGTTTTGGGAAGCCCGTGGTAATTTCCCATGGTATATTTTTTTTTAAAGGAAGGCATTGCAATATAGTTGTGTATTATAACATTGTAAAACGATCTATGCGATTGCGTGAGAGAGACTGTGAGAGAGTTAAGAGTAAGTGTAGCGGGTGTGATGCATGTTGTATCCATTCATTTTTATTGGACAATATAATAAGAAAAGGACTAGCAATTTCTGTGTGGATGTAGACCTTCTTGGGTGAACCACGTTATATTGGTGTCTCTCTTGTAATGTGTTTATGTTTTAATATGTGCATCTTGTTTATTGTTATTACTCTTCAATACTATTTTTCTAATAATTGGTATGAGAGACAAAGGTCTATTTGGTTGGTAAAATCACAGGAAATAAGGGTTCCTGGTTTGAGTGAGAGAAATGGTGAAGGAAGGAAATTTTAGGGTCAAGAAATTTAATGGCCAAAACTACCATTTATGGAATATTCAAATGGAGGCCCTATCTATACCAAAAGGATTTTTTCCTACCATTAGGTGGAAAAAAATAGTCGATGACTATGAAGGACAAAGAATGTGAGGTTCTTGATAGAAAAGAAATGGGAACAATATGATCATGCCTGACTTCATCGGTTGTTTCAATATTTCAAAATAAAATAGAAGGGAGGGTTTGATGAGCGCATTGGATTAGCTGTATGAAAAACCCTCGACTTCCAACAAGGTAATTCTAATGAAGCGTTTATTTAATATGAATATGTCAGAAGGTGGATCTGTTGTTGACCATTTAAATGAATTTAATACGGTTACTAATCAACTAAGTTCTCTATGGGTGAACTTTGATGATGAGGTTAGGGATCTTCTAATATTGTTCTCATTTCTAGAAAGATGGAATGGCTTGGTCATGGATGTCTCTGGTTCAAACACTCTTAAATGTGGTGATGTTTTTGGTGTTATTATTAGTGAGGAAATGCAAAGAAAAAGAACAGGTGAGACATAAGGTAATGCATTGAACATGGAGATAAGGGAATACAAAAGGAGAGAGGAAAGAGCCCATGTAATCACAACATGTATAGCAAGGGAAGATCCAAGTCCGGATTGGGAAAAATAGAGTGTTGGAGATTTGGTAAGAGAGGACATCTAAAGAAAGACTGCAGATCTCTAAAGAAGAAAGGAGTTTAGAAGCAAGAGACTACTCAGGAAGATAATGTAGCAGGAGATGTGTTACAAGATGATTTAACTCTTACATTAAATAATACAAGTTATTACTAGGTAGTAGATTCAGGGGATTCATGTCATGCTACAGCCCATAGGAAAATCTTTTATGATTATCTTCCAAGTGATTTTGGACATGTTTTATTGCGGGATGATGAACCATGTAAAATTGTTGGAATGGGTAAGGTACGCTTTAAGTTAAATAATGAAAATGAATGGTCATTAAAAATGTAAGTAATATTCTAGATATGAAAAGAAATATGATCTCAACATAGAAGTTGGGAGATAGCGGTTGTTTGTCTACGTTTAGAAAAATGTGATGCAAGATCACTAAAGTAGTACTAGTAATCGCAAAAGGACATATGATAGGCACATAGCATTTCTGTCATCATAATACTTATTATCCCATCTTTGTAGATTCCATAGAAATAGGTATAACATTGTGGCATCATAGGCTTGGCCGCATGAGTGAGAATGAGATCCAAATTCTCCACTCAAGAAAATTGCTTCTAGATCTGAAGAAAGGTAAATTTTGAATTCTGTGAGAGCTGTGTTTATGGAAAACAGAAGAGATTCATATTTCTCAGGGTTGGGAAACAAAATAAGAGTGAAAGGTTAGAGCTTGTGTATACAAATTTATTTGTAATAGATGAGGTATAATCTCTTGGTGGATCTTGATATTATGTTACTTTTATTAATGATGCAACTAGAAAAACTTGGGTTAATTGCATTAGACAAAAATATGACGTGTTTTCTACTTTTAAGAACTGGAAATATTTGGTTGAGAATGAGACAAGAAAAATGTTGAATGTCTAATATCTAATAACGAAAGTGAATACTGTAGTAAGGAGTTTGATTGGTACTATTCATACCATGGGATTTGTATAGAGAAGATAGTTCCAGAAACAATACAAGAAAATGGTGTGTCATAGAGGAAGAATAGGACGATCATGGAGCGTGCAAGGTGTATGAAATTGAATGCACAATTTCCCTAACAATTTTAGGTTGATGCCATGGATACTAATGTTTATTTAATAAACATAGGCCTTCAAGCACTTTGGACAGTGGAATTCTAGAGGAGGAATGCAAATGTAGAAAGGTAAACTACTCATTTCTTCGAACTTTTGGTTGTGAATCATTTGTCTGCATTGATAAAGAAAATAGAACAAAGCTTGAGGCTAAATCCAAGCAATGTGCCTTTATTGGATATGGGGTTGATGATTTTGGTCATCGCTTATTGGATTATGAAAATAACAAAATTATTAGGAGTAGAGATATGGTATTCAATGAAAAGGTTATGTACAAAGATCAGTTGTAGGGAAAGAAAGTGGAAAAGGAAAACACAAAGTACATAGTGCTTGATGAAATGAAAGAGAATGAAGTTCCAAAGGTACCAAAAAATCAAGAAGAGCAGCAGGTACCTCAAACTCTGAACAATTGTAAGAATATCTATTAGGTTAAGTAGATCCCCTAAATGATTCTCTCCTTCATTGTGTTATTTATTGATGACTGATTCTCATGAACCAGAATGTTATGAAGAGGCAATGCAAGTGGAAAGTAGAAAGAAGTGGGATCTAGTTGAGTTTCCTGCAGATAAAATAGTTATGCAGAATAAATGGGTTTATAAGTTGGAGGAAGAAGAAGGAGGAAAGAAGCGGTATAAGGATAGAATTTTGGTAAATGGGTTTTCATAAAAGAAAGTATAGAATGTGATGAAATATTTTCTCTTATTGTTAAAATTGATCAGTTAGGACTATTTTAATTCTAGTGCTGGTAGAAGATTTGCATCTTGAACAATTAGATGTAAAAACAACCTTTCTCCATGGGGATTTGGAGGAAGAGATTTATATGCAACAACTAGAGGGATATGAGGACAAAGGGAAGGAGAGTTTGGTTTGCAGGTTGAAGAAGAGCTTGTATGGTATGAAACAAGATCCAATATTGTGGTATTTGAAATTTGATAAGATTATGAAAGAACGGGGTTATAGTAGATGTCATTCTGACCACTATTTATATTTCAAGAGGCTAGACAATGGAAGGTATATTATCTTTTATTGTGTGTGGATGATATGATTGTTGTGGGGTCTAACATGCAGGATATAAATGTGCTCAAAAGGAAACTAGATAAATCATTTGCGATGAAGGATTTTGGTGCTACAAAGAAAATAATTGGTATGATAATAACAAGAGATAAGAAAAATCACAAATTGACATTGTCTTAGGGTGAGTACATAGAAAAGGTGTTGGAGAGGTTTAGATTGAAGACTAGAAAACCATTTAGTACGCCTTTGTCTAGTCATTTCAAATGATGTAAGGAGATGTGTCCCAAGCCACAGGAGGAGATATAATACATGTCTAAGTATCCTTATTCATTAGCAGTTGACAACTTGATGTATGCCATGGCGTGGACAAGACCAGATATTTCGTATGCAGTGGGAGTTGTGAGGAGGTATATGAATAATATAAGTAAAGATAATTGGAGAGAAGTATAGTGGATTCTCATATATTTGAGAGGTACCACTTCTCATGCATTATGTTTTGGAGGTTCAGACACTATTCTACATGGATATGTTGACATAGATATGGCAGGTGATAAAGACAGTAGGACGAGTACCACAAGGTATGTTTTTACTATTGGTGGAACAAAAATAAGTTGGATTTTGAAACTGCAAAAGGTTTTTTCACTTTCAACAAAGGAAGCAAAGTATGTTGTTGTTATAGAGGCTAGTAAAGAGATGATTTGGTTGCAAAGGTTCATGGAGGAATTGGGTAAGAAGAAGGATAATAACAGGTTGTACAATGACAACCATAGTGCCATTCATGTTGCAAAGAACTCAGCCTTCCATTCTAATACTAAACATATACATCCCAAATATCATTTTATACAATCTGTTCTAGAAGATGAACTGTTAAAGTTGGAAAAGATACATACTATCAAGAATCATGCAGACATGTTGAAAAAGGTAGTAACTAGAGAGAAATTGAGTTCCTTCTTGGTTTTTGTTTGCCTTAAAGCATGAAGGTGAAGATGAGAATTTTTCCTTGTCCAAGGTTTGGAGCATAGTCCAGGAAACGCAACAGTGGTGGATTTTTTGTGATCAACTTCCAAGTCGGAGATTGTTAGTTGTGGATCATTATCTTCCTGATTTAGAGATGTTATTGTTTCAACCATTTTTGGATCCTAGCACCTGACGGGGGGGTCCAAGGGGAGACAATGACTATTTTTGGGTTCCCCCCCTGGTGGGGGTTTAAGGGAAACTCCCCGGTAAAAAAAATTTAGTAAAAAATTCCTTGTAAAATGTTATAATTTCATAGTCATGACTTGGTCAATAATGGGTGATTTACGGGCCCATGGTTTTGGAAACCTTGTGGTATTTTCGAATGGTTTTCAATTTATAAAATGAAGGAACTATAACAAATTTGTGTATTGTATTGTAGCATTGTAAAATGATCTCTATGATTGTGCGAGAGAGACTATGAGAGAGTGAAGACAAAGTGCAGCAGGTGTGCTGTAGGTTGTATCCCCTCATTTTTGTTGGACGATATAATAAGAAAAGGACCGGTAATTTCTATGTGGATGTATCCCATCTTTGGTGAACCATGTTATATTGGTGTCTCTCTTCTAATGTTTTTATGTTTTAATATTTCCATCTTGTTTACTGTTATTGATCTGCGATCCTATTTTTCCAACAACTTGAAAGAGAGTGGACACTAGAGCTTTCATGGAATAAGCATAATATCATACAAGGAGTAGATTAAAAACTAAGGTACATTAGACCACCGTGACATGAATGAATATATTATTTCCACTTAAGGTGATAGGTAACTGAGGAAGGATCCATAAAGTTCTAGTAGGTCTGTTATTAAAATCCAGTATCTAATCAGTGGATGTCACAAGCTGAGGAGAACATATAGCTTGATAAATAGTTGAGGATACAATGCTAACAAAATCCCCTTCATCAATAATAGTGCAAATTATGTTCTTACCAGAAAATCAAATAAATATCTATAAAGGAACACCTAAAGGAAGATGATATTATGTTAGACTAATCCAATCAAAGAAAATAACCTCAATACTTGGAGGGGTTTCTATTGAAATGGAAAGCGTTTCCTCTTTCCTAGAACAATTTGAATTGACTAAGAAAAATTCAGTGGTTTTCATGTCACTCTCAACTAGAAGAGAAGCATGAGATGAAGATTATGTCAAAGTCACTACTTTAGTCTGAGCACTCTCTGATGAAAAAGTGGGATCGGGTAGAGATGACATTAACATGACCATTTTAGCTTCACTCTTTTAAGTAAGAGTAGGATGAACTTCTTGTTCTTCACTCTTTGAAGAAAGGGAGGGATCAACCAAGGATGGAACTAGATAGACCATATTATCAACCAATGGGAGATCAAGGGAGAATTTACAATAACCTGTTGGAAGGTGTTTCTAAGGACCAATAATATATTCCAAAAAATTTGAAGCTTCATCCATGTGATGAAAAAGGTAAGTAATTTGCATGTCTTTACATAACAAGCAATCATTCTTGACTTTACCTTTTCAACTATTAACTATAGAGTCATTGGTTGATGGGGTATCATCAATATGATGACCAGATGTTGATGACATGGGTTGCTTGGAAGACTTGGACCACGGGTCTAAAACTTGCGATAAACCATGAAAATTATTAAGAAGGTGGTCACCCTTGAAAATCCTGCAAGGTAACTTAAGATTACGAGGTGTTTTTGTGGGAAGATCAACACTCAAAGTACTATGAGAAGTAGTTGGTTGAGATTTGGTTTCTTATTTTTTTCCCTCTTATTAATACTTATTTTTTCTTCTTCTTATCCACCTAATTACTAGCATCACAACTTTCGACATGAAAAGAAAGTGAAAGGGAAAAAGACACATCTGACAAAGAAGGTGAAGGATCAAGATGAGGTTGGTGTTCTTGTGATGGGGAATTAACATTGAAGACATTGGATGCATTTAGGATCATCGGATTGAATAACCATGCCATTAGTTCCATACTTAGTCCAGGAATATTTAAAGTTGCAACGAAGGGAGGACCAACATTTCCAAATGAAGGAAAAACAAGGTTCTTGTTGAGAAGGGGTCTCTTGGTTGGTAGTCCCATAAGGAATATCCATAGATTTGTAACAAATATACCTCTCTCTCTAAGGAATTCTAACTAAAGATAGAGAAAGCACTACAAAATCTAAAGGCAATAGGAAAACATGTGTAAAAGGCATGATAAATAAGCTAGATCCTCATAGGATTGTCAAATTGTTGCAACTCATAATATACTGTATGGCCCAACAATAAAACTTGGCCAAATTTGTTAGAGTACTAACCAGAGAGGATGGGACTGTACCCCTAACCATAGTACTTAACTACCTGATAGTATGTGTGTACTAATATCCCTGAGTGCTATTCTCGATGTATTAAAATAATAGGATGGTCAATAAGTTTACTCAGTTGGTATCAAGACCCTAAAGGGGTCTCTTGATATACTCAAGGTACACGAGATCTCAATTCCATAGTAGTGTTGTCTAATGTGCAACCATTCAAAAGGGTCCTTCCTATATACCATAAACTACAGGTAATAACCACAAAAGGGCCTTTCTATAGACCGACTAAAATGTGGAATATCCACATGATCCCCAGGATGTAGTGTTGGAAAACAATGACAACTAACCTAACACACAATCTTGATAATTTTTTTAAACTTAACTAGTGCTTGATTTCATCTTATATGGTTAAATGGAGAAGATGAGGTGAATACTTGACTCATAAACCATGAAATAATGATATGCAAGTATTTTTTCTTTAATTTAAATAAATTTCCTAGTTAAAGAGAGAGTTAAACCTTATTTTTTCCCAATATGCAAAATGAAACATGCAATCTGAAACTACATCAAACCAAATCCTTCAATTTTCAAAATAAGAAAAAAAAAATCAAGTTCCCTTTGATTCAATAATATATATGTGTGTGTGTTTGTGTGTGTGTGTGTGTGTTGAAATTGAACCCAAGAGATAGAACAATAACACTCACAAAATTGCTAATCAAATATGCAAAATTCACACCAAAGGAGACAGAAATTGGAGCATGACACTAAGTTGTATTGAGTAAGTGTAAAATATCCAACCTTGTGAAATAATAGTATTCTCAAATAAATAATTACATGAGAGGTTTGAATGCATAAGGATGCTATTCGTAATAGTAATAAAGCAGGCTTACCAAAACTAGTCAAATCCCTCGTAGGTGCATAAAGCAGTTTCCAAATCTATGAAGATGCTCATGAATTTGATAAGTCAAGTGGGAAAGCTAAAGAGGGATGGAAAGAAAACTCATACATTATTTTAATTTAATAAAAAGAGGGAGGATGATGTGGGCAAAAAACAAGGCAGTTACACCTAGACTAGCTTTCCCTTTTGCCTTAAAACAACTATAAAGCAAGGCAAATTTTAGAAAAAGAAGATATGCACTTTCAGGAATCAGGAATAAAGAAAACTTGCTAAAATTGGTTTCCAATATGTTTCCCAAGTGCTCCATGACTCAGTTTCAACATGTGTTGACTTCTAGGACATGTAGAAGGAAACTAGCATAGAATGGAATTTAGGAATCTAGGTAATAAGACAAAAATGATTAATTAATGTCAAATGTAGGTAACTATGGGTTGATTATTATAACACCCCCCATTAATCTTGACTTTATGAGTAAATAACAGAAAACTATAGGTCCTAGCAACAAGGCTTAGTCACCCTTTACATACTGCTTGTCCATACAACCAAGCGAAGAGGAAAAAACCCAGTGGGAAAATCCTCCCTTAAAAATGGACAGGAAATTTTTTTTTTGGAAATCTTGTCATCAATCATGCTTCACAGCATGATCAGAAATCCCCAAAAGTGATTTGAGATTGTTGAAGGTCTTCTCACAAAAAAATTTGGTGAAGATGTATGCTATTTGTTCTGAAGATGCACAGAAGTGTAGAACAATGGTACCATCATGCACAAGTTGTCTGATGTAGTGCATATGGATCTCAATGTGCTTGTTTCGTTGTCTCTGAACTGGATCGTTGTAGATTGGAATGGTGCTCTGATTATCACAGTAGATAATAGTTGAAAAAATTGATTTGAAGCCACATTCTCCAAGTATCCCCTGCAACCACAAACATTGAGTTGATGCATTTACAACTCCTCTATACTCTGCTTCTGTAGATGAGAGTGCTATGGCACTCTACTTCTTGCTTGACCAGCTTATTGGCCCTTTTGCAAGAATGAACACATATCCTGATGTAGACTTTTGATCTGTGTTGTCACCTTCCCAATCATTATCAGTAAATCCAATCAAATCAAGATCAGATTTTGCTTTGTAGAAGATCCCATGAGTTCTTGTTCCTTGAACAAAGTTTAGGATCCTCTTGGATGCTATCCAATGTATCTCATGAGGCTGATCCATTTATCTCAAATACACACTAACTACATAAGATAAATCAGGTCAAGTGTGTGTAAGATAAAGCAAACACCCAATCAACTACCTTTACAGTGTATTATTTACCATAGGAGAAGAACCTGCTTCTTCAAGCTTAACTCCTGAAAGGAATAGAGTCTTTATTGGCTTGCAATATTTCATGTTGAACTTGATGAGAAAATATGAAGCATACCTGGATTGAAGTACTTTGATTCCATGTTTTTATTGATCAATTTTGAGACCCAGGAATTGGCTCAACAATCCCAAATATGTCATAGAAAATGCATTCTTCATTGCATCCTTCAAGGAGGCAATCTCTTTCTTTGAACTTCCTGTAATCAGTAGGTCATCCACATACAAAATAATAATCATCAAAGAACCATGAATCAGCTTCAAATAGACATTAGGATCAAACTTGCATCGAACAAAACTCAGTGACAACAGAAAGCCATCAATCTTGGCATCCCAAGCTCTGGGGGCTTGCTTGAACCCATACAATGATTTCTTTAACCTGCACACTAAAGATGGATGAGAAAAAAACCCTTTAGGTTTCTGCATGTAAATCTCTTCAGTGATATCTCCATTTAGGAAAGCACACTTCACATCCATGTGATGTACTTCCCACTGCTTCGAAGATGCAATGGCTAGAGCTAGCCTTATGGAGTCCATCTTTTCCACGGGTGCAAAGGTTTAATTGTAGTCAATACCATGTACTTGTGAGTAGTCCTTGGCTACCAATCTTGCCTTATATTTCAAAGGTGAACCATCATCAGCAAACTTAGTCTTGAA
>LPNX011030666.1:0-25824 GCA_001517045.1 Pseudotsuga menziesii | reverse complement strand
ATGTATTAGCCAATCAAAATGCTTTAAAATTAAAAAAGGGAGCACCTCTTAAACAAATTTTTAATATAAATTTGGGGATAGGTATCATAAAAAAAACTACTTTTGTTCGTATTTTCGACATATCTCTCTGTGTTTTTACTCAAATTTCAATCTGGAGAGCTCGTTAGATGTGGAATTAAATTCCGCATCCAACGAGTACCCACTCGGCATACTTTTGATAGGCCCCGCTACCCCAAAAACAAGAAATACCTGGGACAAAAAAATTGGTGATGACATCATCATCATGTTTTTTCAGGTATTTCTTGTTTTTGGGGTAGCAGTGCCTGTCAAAAGTATGCCGAGTGGGTACTCGTTGGATGTGGAATTTAATTCTGCATCCAATGAGCTCTCCCGATCGAAATTTGAGTAAAAAGACAGGGAGATATGTCGAAAATACAAACAAAAAAGTAGTTTTTTCTTTTCTTCCTCCAAAATTAATAAATATTATTTTATTGTTTTAACTATTATTTTATTAATTTTCCTTAGGAGGCCCATTTTGAGTTGAAATTTCCTATAATGCAACCTTGTCTCTAATGGAAAAGAAAATCTCAGTTCTAGAAATATTTCACCAGCATTTGGGTGTTATATCTTTCCTCCTCTCAACCATGAGGGGTGAGCATGTATATATCGGCCAAATATTATAGAGGGAGTTGAAGATTCTATGGAGAAGGTTAAGGTATAATCCCAAGAGGTTAGGGAATTGAATGACACTCATACTAATCTGTTGTGATAAGCCTACACGAGAGCTTCTTCTAGAAGACTCTCGAATCCTTTTTTCCTTTGAATTAGAAGTGCCACACTTTGATAAGGAGCAATATGTGACACTAAATGATGCCACACGTTGCATGAATACATACCGAGGAAGTACCACACCTTGTTAGTGTGCATAGTGCATGGATGGGAATTTTCCACCTGTTATAAAGAGGAGAGGTGTAGCATTGCTATAAAACTAGAATTTTGAAGGGTAGAACCTCTTTCCCAAGAAAGTTTGGCACTAGTAATTTATGTACTAGGGAAAATTTAGAGGCACATATCTCAATATCATGGTGATGATGAGATTTTGGTGTAGCAATGTATTTTCTGGATGCTTCATAGAATACTATAGCTCCATAAGGTGGGGGCATGTTAGGGATAGAAATCCCCTTCTCTAAATGTTGTAGGAGAAAAATATTTATGTCAGATGGGCTAAGGTTTCGATAGGAGGATGACAGGGCTCTCTCATCAAGCTCTTGTATTTTCAAAAATTTTGGAATTTCGAATATTCTTTGTAGATTAGGGGATTCTATATTGCATAAGGTGGTAGATAGGTCTAACAAAATGATAGCCTTTTTACTAGAGGAATACTATTTGGAGCACCAAGCTACAAATTCCTGGAAAATACACTGACCAAGGACACACTACTCTGGCGAGGTTTGAACCCCATAGGTGGAATTGGTCTTGTTGGGTACTGGCTTGTGATTCTACCTCCTTTAGTATGGAATTTAGGTTGGAATTTTCTATTTTGGTATCATATATATATGCATTCTTATCTACAATATTCTCATCACTAGTAAACAATGTTTTAGATTGTAAAACTTTGGAGGGTTGTTTCATGTTTGAGCCTCACTATGCACTTGAATTGTATCAAATAGGTTTCACGATGAGTGAAGGCATAAAACTTTATTTTCTCTTGAAAAATGAATGATTGGGGAATATAAATGACGTTTTCAATTACTGGGTAGATGGATAGTTGGAAGCTCTAATTTGTTGTAAATGTGGTCATCAATAAGTAAACTGGTTTGATCTTAGCTTCTTATTTTGCAATTGATGGTATGGATGAAAAGAGGCTAAACAAGATTCTTAATAGATTCAGAATTAAAATTAATGAAAAGTTGGCCAAAAATGACTTGGCACCATTTTAGGCACAGGTCCGGGTGGACAGGTGTTTTCTTCTTAGTGGGATTACATGGAAAAGATATGTTGAGTTGGGTGATTTTGAAAAAACCAAAAGGATTTATCAAAGGAACCTAATGGTTTTGACGAAAGGAACCTAATAAGGAGTTATCAATCAACTGGTGCCAAGTGTCCCTTTTTGTCTTACCAAAGTCCTTGACGAGGCCCATTAAAATTGCATAAATTTTCCAAGGATATATCAACGTCGTACATTGATCTATAAATCTACTTTTTGTTAGATTTCCATTTTTCCTTATCTCCAATGCATCTCACCCACACATTATTCATCGTGACCACTGATATAAATCTAAATCAACAGAGTTTTGTTGCTATCATTTTTACCATTTCGTTCTACCATTTAGGTCCCATGCCATGACTAAATGTAATATTCTTTGTATCTTTAGATCCTTTGGATTAGCTCCAAATATCACAGCTATTTTTGGATATCCCAAACACTTACAAAAAAACCTTTGTGTTAATAGTGCTTAAGCTCTAAATTTAGGTTATATTGCTAGATTAAAATCATATCATTTATAAAAATTACTTTACATAATGGAATCATATTATGAATCCCATGTTTGACAAGGGATATTTTTTTCCGATAATGTACCTAACCTCATATATCCACTTGTAGTCATGGTCATCAAAGGCTAAAAGAAAATCTTTGGATGAGCCACAAGGAAACAAAGTATGGATCACTAAGATTATTTGGGGTTCTAATTGTAGTCATTTGCATAGGGATTACTTTTGTGGGGATACAGAATATATCTAGTGCATGAATAACCCAAATATTCCCGTAGTTTAGATAATACCCATTGCAGGATGTAGAGAAACGCAACAGAAATGGGACTACACCATTATCTAGGATTGGATGATTTAGTAGCTTCAATGGTCTAGATTCCATTGCATGGAGAGGGTAATTAGCATGCCTATCGGTATGTTTGACATGGGTGACAAACTAGATAAAAAGGCGATTGAAATCTTGTTCAAATGACTTGCAAGTGTGTAGACTTCAAACCCATCAAATCAAATAGGAATGCAACCTCACTTTTGTGTCATGTATATCTTTTGGTGGCATGCAATTGTAATCACCTTTTGAATTTATTTATGGTTGGAAATTAATTACATATCTTATCGGATTTGGTAACTACGATTTTAAATTCATTGATACTTTGTGGTTGAGTGCATAATTAGTTATGTGCATTTCCTTTGTGCTAGTGTTCACTTCATTTGTTAGTGATTCTGCAATTCGATATCCAATTTATTCACAATTATTATCTCTATGTATGATTCTTTTCAACATTTGATTCTATGGCCAATCTATCCATAGAAATTCATGCATAATTAGCATAATTCTTACATATTAAGAACATATTGGAATCATGGGAATCACATGTGAAGGAGGATGATTTCCGAGAATGGCATGCTAAGATACAAATTAATCAATGGAATGCAGATAAAATTTCATCTTTGAACAATTGTATTAATCACATGGAAAAATAACATCATCATATTTTGATGCTCTTCAAGATATTTGAAAAGATGTTTGATTCACTAGCAATGACCTACCAACTTCGTTGAATCATAAATTACATTTGTTTTTGCAGACTCCTGAACTTGGAGATTAGTACTTATCGGATGCTGAACTATGATTGTTTTCATGGACTCCTAAAGGAACCAACTTTGAGCATAAACCCTTCATGGATACTTAATTATGTATTTCCTTGCAACTTATGGAACCAAAATAACATTCTTTTCCTGATATTGAACTGCGTCTCTATTTGTGAACTTCATAAGAACTCGACTTTTGATAGTTTCGCCAACTATTGTTTTTCTTTTGTAGCAATGGAACTCCTTTTTGACTTTTGAAGCAACTTCATATGCTTGACTGAGTGACAATTTGGTAAATTGAGCGATCCTAATAGGATTTATCATTATGAGAAATTGATCTATGTACTTCGGCCAATGTTGAATTATGAGTAGCATTATTAATGAAAACCATGTATAAATACATTTAAATATGACTCTTCATATTACTTCTAAATAACTAAAATATTGATATATGCAATTTTTGTTATGTCCCTTTTCCAATTATACCTTAAAATCACAAATGTTTCAGGAGTTGATGTCACTCTACCCATATAAAAAAAAGTGAAACTTGATAGTTTAAGTATGGCAATGAAAATGGGTTCAACCTACCTTAAAATATCTTTTAGTTTTTCTGTGTGTGCACTTTTTTTACTATGATGAGTAGTGTTTCTTTTACTGCATTTTGTTATACCCATATTTGTGCAACACTTTTCATCCCTTGACTATAATATGGACAGTTTTCCTCATTCCTTTGACTGCATTTTTTTTCCCTTGATTGTATGATGGCCATAGTTTTTTTGTAGTTTCGGAGTATGAATGGGCATTGGAAATTGAAATTTAGTGCATACTAGAGTATGTTATTGTATGTTTTTTTTTTCTTAAATAGTATGTGATCATCGTTACTCTCAAACAAAACTTTATCTATAAATTTTGATTTCATTTGCAACCTATGGGTTTAGCCACTCTTTTTATAAATGTTAATGCAAAAACTAGTAAGTTTGGCTTATGGATTATTAAGGAACAAAGGTTCCCATGGAAAATTTATTATTAGTTCAATGATTGAACATAATAATATAAGAATGAACATCTCCCAATATTTAAATAAATAATACAATGAACTCTTATAACAATCAAATCATTTATTTATTTTTTATTATTGGACAATAAATTTAGCTTTACCTTTATTGGAGTAGTCTCTTCCAAACTCTAGTATAGAAAGTAATTTATCTCGGTAAAGACTATTTAGATTAAAAGGGTAGGAATATAGGAATTCATCAGTACATTAAAGAAATCAAAGCATTAATGTGAAGACAAAGAGACACTGTGAAAGGTTAAAGGAATTGACTGACACTCTAAAACTTGTGGTTACTGAAATTTATGTGGCACAAGGTGTGTAAATGCTAAGTAAAGAGCACATATTGTTAGATTGTAAGCACCATTCGTATATATGCTTTTGGCTAGAAAATGGATTCTAACACTGAACATTTATTAGTGGACTATTTAGTTTAAACCAAATTTTTTTGTGTGTTTTTTAGAGTCTAGATAGGACAATTGATAGGGGCCACTTATTCTAATTGCATGGGAAACTATTGTAACTAATTGGTGAAATAATTATTTGAAAAACATTTATAACCAGTGTGGATGTCAAAAACTTGGTGAATGTACAAGTGTTAGGGTATTTTCTTGTTTATGTTAAGTCACATGCAAATGTTATGTACACACCACAATTTATATTTTTGGGTTGCAAAACTTTTGGTTGTGCACCACTGGACCAAGACAACTATATAGGTCAATTATGTAGACATGCCAATGCATAGAAGTTATCAAGATCCCAGCTAATATTTAAATTTGTTAAAGGAAAAAAGATAAGTGTAAAAAAATTCAATAAGAATATCCAACTCAAACATGGTCGAGAAAAGACATTCAAATTATTTTAGGATGATGCAAACACACACACATATAGGACTTATATTGGCAGTTGTATTTAATTATTTTTATGATAAAGTCTACAGTTTTTCTTCTAATACCTTTTTCTTCCATGTTGGATTCCCTAAAACACTAATATTCTTTTTAGGAGTGGATGGACAAGAAGGCCACCATACTTCTAATCAAGATGAAATTGTGTTGCAACCCATGCCACTATAATTTTATTGTATTTCCACCTTCATATGTAGTAAATCCCGCTTGTAAAATTTGCCTTTTTTTTCATTCATCAATATAAATGGGGTTAGATATGGGGAAAATCATGACCGAAAGAGAAAGGCGTGTTTAGATTTAATGCATTGAATTTCATGTAACACTTGGATGAATGAATAATTCAAATAATAGTTGTTATACTAAACATTGTATATGTTTTTTTCTATACCAATACATTATGATTGAGTTTTTCCTTTACAATCCTATGTTATCTTTTTCAAAATAAATAAATAAAAAGTGGCATACTAAAGGGAAATATTACATCTCTTATTCACCTTCACTATTGTTGTTTTTTTCTCTCCTTGTTTCTTGTATGAAAAACCTGTAAAATCTATTTCTTGTACCATTCTTGTTTCTCGTTCCATTTATTGTTTCACATTTATGGTAACATAGGATGACAATACACACATAAAAAATAGTAAACAAAAGAACTCCATACACAATTGTTCATGTACACATCAAAAAATCAAGCCAGAAGTTAAATAAAATTGAAACCTCTGAAACAATCTCATGCTCAACACTATCTGTAATAACAACAGATATAGGGCCAAAGTTGATACTCAAGATTTTCTATCACTTCAAGAGAGACATACATAGACTTAAAATATCTAAAAATAACCAGAGAAGGACAAATTTATAGGGGAAGAAAACTCTCTATAATAACTTTGTAATCTTAATATCATAGAAGGATATTACATGATCAAATGATTCACTGACTCAACAATATCATAGGGGAATCAATAGGCACCCACCTCATTCATGACTAGACCCTAAACATATAAAGGCCATATAGTTATAATCCCTATTATCTATCCACATGAAGGCCTACTGATGGCTCTGCTCACTCTGGATGCAATTGTAATTGCACCTAGTTGTGCCTTGCAATAAATACAAAAAATATTCCATCAACAAAAAGTATCTACAAACAATGATGCTATAATAACAACACCCAGACAAGAAGGAAACCCAAACACTAGAACAAAACTTTCTCTAGTATCAAGTTCACTTCATTTTGAATAATTTATAATACACTTATATGGTAAAGTTCTATAAGATTCCTGCACAAACTGATTCCTTGCACCCTTCTCTTTACAACGTGGTGATATAGTTCTTCAGCTGAAGGGAAACTCATACAGTTTCCTGGTAATATGTTTTTAGATCTACATGTAATAAACTTGAGAACACCACTTGAATTCATGACTTCCATCCATTGAATGCACTATGCATGACTAGTCGATAACCAAGTAATGTATAAGAGTAACAACACTATCTAGAATTCTATGTCTTCCAACTCAAAACTACATCACATTCTTTACACACAAAAGCTATCAATAACTTCAATATGAAAAAACACTGAGGTAATATGGAGACTCAACATCATTCCCCTAAAAAACTTAAAACATGAAATAATGGCATGAAATTTAGAGGAAAACAACTCAATGCAAATTAAATACCCAAAAATAATTAGGGTCTTTCATATTTTGAAGCATAATCCTATCATAACCTTATCATGGAGATAAGAATAACATTTGAAATGCCTTAAAATTGTTCATTTACAATATTCACTATGATTTATCAATTTAGTGTCAATTCTCTTCCAAGATATACAATTGTTAAGTGTGTTTGCTAAATACTTGCACTAATTGCTTCTGTGCTTTAGCTTTATTTCATAGTCAGGATCGACCAAAAGTGATAGTGGACACACATATTAATATCCCTATCATATTTCTTCCCTATTAGGCATGACCAAATTTGGGACACTACTTCTTATGTAACCTTTTGAAACCTTCACCGCACCATTAAATAAGTAAGTAAACATTTCCTTCCTTCCAATCCTGCTTTTGAAGGTGGCAATGACGATTGACTATGTTAATAAACAAATTATTTTGAGATACTTTAAAATAGGAAAATAATATTGGACATGAAAATAAATAGGTTTAGATTCTACATATTCTTTCAATTTACCATTTGTTCCATGATTAATTTCTCTCGAAGCCAATGTAGATCATTTTATAAAGGCTTCACTAGGACTCGAGGAAGATTGCTACAAAAAACACTTGTAGGTTATATTGAAATAAGTATTATAGCATCGCACCAAATAATAAATAGTGTCAAACATACCTTCAATATATTAGATGGTGTAGGATCCATTGAAGGTTAAATAGGCCTATTCTCGAAACTCTCATGAAAAATAAACAATTTTGAGATGTACTCAAATAATGAAAAGTAACACTAGACAAAATAATAGGCAATTTCAAATATTACATGGATTGGGATCACTGGATTAAGAGGTGAAATTTGCAAAGGTCCTTGATTCAATGCAACATTTGATAGGGGAGCATTAGTCTACTAATATAGTAGTTTGCATGAAATACAATGTAATAATAAGAGACAAACATTTAAAATCCCAATATTCAAAGATGACATACATAAAAAATTAAATAATCTACACATGCAAAATTCTTACATTGTTGGGTTTTGGATCAACAATACAATTTTCTTTTGTATGCTCTGTGGTATCTTTCCATTTCAACAATTCATCAATAGTTGATTTCATTATTCCAATTTCCTTACATTTTTCATGAATTTCCTTATCTTTTTTCTCTCATTTTCTCTTGTGTATTAAGCAATTCCTTCTTGTAGGCATGGTTTATTCCAAACAATTTAGTTGGAGTGAATCCCAAGAAAAATCCATGTACAAGGACCCTCCTCTCAGGAACCAACGCTATAACAAGGGAATCCTACTTTATTGCATATGCAGGAGACGCTAAATTTGATTATTATGATTCAATTTGTTTCTAGCAATGTTAAACATTTCAACCATATAATATTAGAAAACAAATTAAAAATTAAAAAAACAACCCTAAATAATACATACAAGAATACGTTGAGAACTTACTATTGTCTCTTCTATATATGATGACATTGGAGTGCCATCCTTCTAATTTGTATGGCACTGTCACCCACACTTTAGCCTTGTTTATAGGCCTATCATCTGGATTGTGAGTTTGTTTCTAGTCATTACAAATGCAATAGTGTGGATAAGTATATTTGATATAATGTTACCCATGAATACATTTATAATTGATAATTTAAAAAAAGAATACAATCCATTAGAACTTACAAGATCCTGTTCAACCCTAAAATTGTGAAAAATTGCAAAAGTGGATCTCAAAGAAAAAAACAAACCTCACAAGTTTTACAAAGATTTACAGGAAAAAATGAGAAGAAAATTTGATGAAATTCACCAAAGAAACAAAAATCAAACTGAATAATATTTACTCATCTATTATCCACAATTTGTAAGCTAACAAATTATAATACAATAAAGAGAATTCATGAGCCTCATATGGCATTCGAATTCCACTCAAGAGATGGGCTTAATTAGCATTGAATCCATCTCTAGACATAGTTAACAAAAAGTGGTTGGTGCATGAGGTAGATACATGACTAGAAATTAATGAGACTAGATCAAGGAGGTGCATGATGTGATTGGTAGTGGTAATCGAAGCTCATTATTAACTTAGACTCATGAAATTAAGGAATATGGTTGAGTTATCTAGTTGTAACTAAAGGTGGGCATCTAAAATCAAGGAAATTGACTCAAGTGCTCCTAGAATCATGCATGAGGGTGCATATTCTCCTAAAAACATGGAACATGGTGCATGGGTGGATAATTAGGGATAATAATGACAAAAATATGGCACTACAGAGTTAACATCATGGTCTAGGTACTAGGGAGATCAAATAATGATGCATATTTAATGTCTAGATGGATTAAATGTTCCAACACCCCACCTTAAGATTGAATTATGAAAAATAAAGAAAAGTAGGGCCCAACAAGAAAGGCTGAGGTCACCCTTTACAAATTTTATTTGTCCAAAAAAACTAAAGTAAAAGAGGAAAACCATTTGGGAAAAAAAACTCCCCTTAAAACATGGACATGTAAAAAGATAAAAAAAAATTCAAATTAGTCTTCACCAACTAATTAGTCACCCCAAGTAGTGATCTAAGGTGAATGAATGTATTCTCATATAAATTGGTTAATATGTCTATAATTTTTTCTGATATTGACAATATTGTAATGTGATGATCTGGTCATGCACTAATCCTCATATGTAATGCATGTGAATCTCCATATGCTTTGTTCTCTGCCTATAAAAAGACCAGTATAAATTATTATGGCACTCTGATTTTCACACCATATGACTATAGATGTGCTGGAGAGAATCCCAAACTCTGAAAGTATTCCTTGCAACCAAACACATTTAGTGGCTGCATTGACAACATCCCTATATTTAGCTTCTGCGAAGGAGAGGGAAATGGCACTTTGTTTCTTGCTTTACCAAAAAATGGGACCATAACCAAGCATGAAAACATATTTATAAGTTGACTTCTTATCTAAACTGTCACCAACTCAATTAGAATATCTGAACCGAATGAGATCTAGTGAAGAGTGGGCTGCATAGTGTATTCCATGGGACCTTGTTCCTTGCACATAATGCAAGATTCTCTTGGATTCATTACAGTGGATTTCATGTGGCTACTACATATATATTGACACTTCACTTACTACAAATGATATTTTAGGTCGAGAGTGTGTTAAATATAGAAAAATTATGACCAATCACATGTACAATATGTTTTTCACTAGTGAAGTAGAATCACCATCTTCAAGTTTAATACTGGAGATGAATGGAAACTTAACATGCTTGCACTCAGTTATTTTTTAACTTCTTTATGATATTTGAAATACATCTTTTATTAATGATCTTGATAAATATGTGATCAAATCTTCTTTCAAGATACTCAAATCAATTCGTTTGAAAGCGATTTTGCAAAAAGGCAGTTAACAAGAACAAATCAAATATTTATTATTGAATGATAAAGTTTTTCTATTGATATAACTCGATGTGTTATAGTTCCTTCAAATCTATAATTTCACAAGGTTGATGAAGAGATCATGGCAAGGATGGTTTTATCCCTTGTGACAAATTTTACAAAAACAATGAGGAGTCTACTTTATTTCCTTTACACATTGTAACTAGAGATCCCTATGCTCCTAGAACTTAAGAATGTTGACATGTTAGCAAATATGAAGATCTATGAACTTTAAAAGTTTTATCAATGAAATACTAAACACGTGAATCATTAAAACATTCAATAACACAAATGATTCATCCACAACACAATATGTACCCTGGGAAAACCCTCAAAATAATGAGGATGAAAAACCCATCAATTCTTCATAGTATACTAGGGTGAATGGTTGCATGAGAATTATGCAGCCATGCATTATAATTTTGAATTTCCTTCTTGGAATAATCAACCCTTACATTGAAGACTTCATCATGCACAACTAATTTTCCATTCCTTTCATCTTTGACATTAACTAAGGCTTATCTTACATCAGAGTGAACTCATCATCTAACTGAATGTACAAACACTTAGTCAACATACTAACACAGTATGTCATAGTGATTTAACTCAAGTGTCATCATGCAAACATTTTATAACTACAGTGTCGTATTTTAGTTTAACTAAAGTAAAAATACATTAGTTAAATATTCCTTCTTTCTTAACACTTAGTTAACTATTATTAACTGAATCATGCTGATTGATTTACACTAGAGTGATCATTGAGCTCTTATTTACTTAACTGGTTGCATACCCTAGTATTTCAATTGATTCTTTAACTAAGGAACTGATTGAGGCATTCATATTTAACTAAATATTTATAAATTCAACTTTATAACTTGAGGTCATCCAATCACCTACATGGGAAATTTGAATTCTCTTTTTCTCATTATCTCTTAGATTTATTATCTCTTTATCTCTTTATCTTTCTGCATGGTCAATATATGTTAACTTAAACATCTATCATATCATATTATACTTAGAATAATTGTCACGTGTCATGATCATATTATATTACTCTCAAACCATATAGTGATGTGTTAAAGTAATTTACTCTAGAGGTGATCAATATATAGAGGATACTTAATAGCTTTATCCATCTTAAATGACCGTGGTTAGTAATATATTACATAACATTTGATGCTTCAACATGAAAAGCATATACCTCTAAACTAGAGGTCCACCCCATGGGTACCCACTATCACTAAGTCACCACATGAGAATCATGACTTGATATTAATCACAAGTCTCCATCCTTGATATTACTCGCAAGACTTTAGTCATCCTTAGGTTCACCCTAATGAATCTACTCCAAGTTACTAAGTCCAACTTAGTTTCTCTACCACAATACATGAGGCCCAATCTTGGTTGTATAAAGTTGGATTGGAGAATGGATCCTAATGTTGTACATTTAACACTCCCTCTCAGCAAGGGAAGCATCCTCTGCCATACTTTGTCACAGACAACAACTTTGTTAGTACATTTATATTCTTACAATATGCTCTTTAGTATCAATGTATTGAAGTCTTACCTTATTGGACCATGTCTCGAATGAAGTGAAACTTCATCTCAATGTTTTTTCTCATAACAAATAGGGTTTCTGGAAAGCTATAGACTCAATATTTTAACCCAATAAGTAGCTTACCAAGCTACAATAATTTTCAGAAAGTAGTATTATACGCAAAAACACTTTTGCTTTTATAGTACTAGTTGTAACATACATTGATAGTCTCATGATAAAACAATAGTTGGATAGCACAACATATCATAGGTTTATTGTGATCAATTTTAATAAGCTTACCTATTCATGGTAGCATCCATTGGAACCGATACAAAATATAGTTTCCCTAAACTGTAAACTATGGATTTGTAATCCATTATATACAAAATTTTACAACACATTAAATGTGTAATATTCTTGCAGAAGGAAAGTTTTATTTTTCCTTTATAAATATTCAACATTTGTTGACTCATAAAATATTAAACTATTTGGAGAGGCTTTATGTGAGCTTCCCATTCTCTATGATGTTCTCCAAGGCCTTACCACTTTCACAGTGATTTCATATTCTTTTCTTATACCATAGTACCCCACTAGCCAACTGTGTGACTATCTAACCTCTCCTAGAGGTTTGAATGCTCCCCAACAATCATGAATATAACTATTCTTGAGTATATGATAGTCTCTGATACCATGACTATGTCTATGCTCATGTGCATTCTCTCCACAAGAGATACTACATTCCCTGGCTACCTAAGTCATGTACCATGACTTATCATAGTTATGTGCAACATAGTGTCTTATCTGCTACATGAATTTAATAGAACCATGTACCACTACATAGCTAGACTGAGCCATATATCACTGTGTGGCTAACTAGTGTTTAAGCCATATATCACTTTATGACTTACCAGTGGGGAGAACTTTCTTAGTCATATCCCTCAAGACTAATTGGTGGGAAATTTATTTGCTACTGCCTATGAAGACACACCAATACTCCCTCTTAAACTAGAGGAGTCTTTATGTACTACACCAAACTTTTCCTTGAACTACTCAACTTTACTTTCAATAGAGCCTTAGTAAGCATGCTGGCAATTCTGCTAAGATATGGATATGTATGTATCTCGGATATAACTGACTATGAACCTCTTGAATCTTTACTTCCATACAATATGCTATATATAGAACACCATATATGATGTGATATTTCTTGATCACTGCACTAATCAGAATCCATAAATCCTTGAAACATTATTTCACTATCTAAGACGTATTTGAGCCCACATTCACTCGTACCAAGTAGGTACCTCAACACATGCTTTGATGTACATTTCCATGAACTGACTGTAGAGCAGAGATGTGGTCCTGGTGATAATTAGGTACATCTTAACTGACTTTGAGATCCTCCAAATCTTCAAATTTTGTCATAATATGTGTGTCCATGGACTTACATCCCATTATCCTAAACGTATTCAGGAATTCTACTAAGTATTTTCCTTAACTGAGGAAAAACTTATCTGGTGACTTCCACACCTCTAATCACAAGAATCATAAAAATATTCTTTAATATTGTGAGATGATTCCTTTTGAATATGAGCACCATGTGGGTCTTATCTTAATAGAAGGTACATCAACCTATTTCATTGGTTCTTTAATAGATAGTGAATCTAGATTCTCCCTCTCAACATTTGGACGTGGGAATCATAAATTGGGTCCTCCATCTATNATATATATATATATATATATATATATTCAGAGACTTCTTCCCATAGAAACATAGAAACCCTTTTGATATGCTCCTAGAAGGTTCCTGATTCAAGGCATCCTGCTCTCTTTTAGGATAAACCATCGGAATGACTCTACATTCAATACATGTCATTCTTTTCTTGTAGGTCAGGGTATGTGATTTTTCCTACAAGAAAAAATTATTCTAGTGATTAACAACATTGCATAATCATGAATTTCAGACATATGAATACTTCAATGCACTGGAAATGGTTTACACATTTGTGTACATATAGTAACCAATGTTTCATCATAACCCCAATCTAATCTCATGTAATTGTATGCATCTCTATATTCTTCTTTAATTAATCATAACATAATCTTCATTAGTTTTACTATTTTCAACTAAAAGAAAGATTACAGGCTTTAATCCTAAACTATACCATAACATCATTTCTAATACCAAGAATACAGATCTCTAAATAATTGTAATGAAACACATTAAAAACCATTTAAATATAATTCATAAAATCATATGATAATCAAACTACAAAAACTTATCTTTTATTGTTTTGTGTGGGCTCCCTCTTGATCTCTGCATTCTTGTGAAGATTAGTAGAGTCTCTAGATCTCAATCTTCTTTATTCACTGCAACTTTAACTCTGCAAGTTTGAGTGCATGCAATAGGTAGCAAATCTTTCCATGGGAAAGAAAGTAGGGTTCCATGAAAATTGGAGTGAATTCTCTTTTGCACTAAAGTAAATATTTCTTTTGATGGTCATCATCCTTTTCCTTGGATGATTTCTTCTTAGAGGCTTCTTCTTCTACTGCAGTAGATGCATGAAAACTTTATTTATTCTTCTTATTTTTATGGCACTCTCTTGCATAATTACCCTTCTTTTGACAATAGTAGCACCAAAAATTTAACTTGTGAATCTTTATCGAACTACTTCTTCGAATGAAAAATATTATTTGGAGCAAATGGTTTCCTACCTTTCTTCATTTTTGACATGAGGGAACGATTTCCTTCCTTGGTGCACACTGAATTTCTCTGGATTCTCCCCTCCTCTTGGTGATAGTCATGCCACAACTCAGTCATTTATTGCAAACAAGAATGTATCCCATGCAAATGGGAGACCATCAATAATGGTTTGGAGAAGATCATCCTCATTTGTCACTACTCCAGTACTAGTAAGTCGATCTTGGTGAAGAATGATGCCACAGTCTCATCCTTTTCCATATTTAGGTTCTGGATCTTATTCTTCAAATCCATATTTTGACTCATATCCTTCTTCTCATATAAATTTGTTAATGTATCAAAACAATCCTTTGCAATCTTCAATGGAATGATCATGGACATCAAATTTTCCTTAACCAAATCATAGATGATGCATTTAGCCTTTACTTGATTCTTCTTGAAGTTGACTCACCCTACATTAGTGGTAGGCTCCTCTACCATAGTGGATATGTAGGTATCCAAATAATTTTCCTCAAGTATGTTCAATACCCTCACCTTCCATGTGTTGAAGTTGGAAGTGCCCTCGAGACAGTCTTCCAGTCGAATGAAGATCAATGCCATGGCTCTTCAAAAATTTTATCAACTCCTCAAGATCTACGTAGGCTTCTAGTTTCTTTCACAAACTCGAATCCTTCATGCCCTAAGCTCTGACACCATGTTGATGTTTGAGAAAATATGAAGATATTTTAACTTCAAAACTTTTATCAAGGAAATATTGAACACATGAATTACTGAAACATTCAATAACACAAATAATTTATCCACAACACAAGATGTAATCT
The DNA here is from genome assembly GCA_001517045.1 of Pseudotsuga menziesii. NCBI lineage: Eukaryota > Viridiplantae > Streptophyta > Pinopsida > Pinales > Pinaceae > Pseudotsuga > Pseudotsuga menziesii. Next base: position 10,127 of record LPNX011030666.1, on the reverse strand, counting down.
AGAAAAACCCTCAAAACAATAAGGATGAAAAACCCACCAATTCTTCAAAGTATAATATGATATATTGGAGAGAATAGCATTTTACAAAATAGCAAATTGCATGATAAGAGATAACATGGAGCAATTGAGAATAGAGATCAACTGTTACAACTTTCCATGATCCTAAGACATTAATAACAAGAACAAAACAATTACATGCAAACTAAGGTGAATGGTTGCATGAGAATTATCTACCCATGCATTATAATTTCAAATTTCCTTCTTGGAATAATCAATCCTTACATCGAAAACTCATCATGCACAACTAATGTGCCATTCCTTTCATCTTTGACATTAACTAAGGCTTATATAACATAGGAGTGAACTCATCATCTAACTTAATGTATGAGCACATAGTTAATGGGCTAACACAAGTGTAATAGTGCTTTAACTCAAGTTTCATCATGCAAACACTTTATAACTGAAGTGTCATCTCTTGATTAAATTAAGTGTCGTATTTTAGTTTAACTAAAGTATAAGTACTTTAGTTAACTATTCCTTCTTTCTTAACACTTAGTTAACTGTTATTAACTAAATCATGTTGATCGGTTTACACCGAAGTGATCATTGAGCTCTTCTTTACTTAGCTGATTGCATACATTAATATTTCAACTTATGCTTTAACTAAGGCACTGATTGAGGAATTCACATTTAACTAAAGCTTTATAACTTGAGTTCATCTAGTCATTTGCATGGGTAATTCAAATACTCTTTTTCTCATTATCTTTGTATTGCTTATCTATTTATCTTTTAAATTTATGCATGGTTAATATATGTTAACTTAATCATCTATCATATCATATTATACTTAGAATAATTTTCACATGTTATGATCATATTATATTACTCTCAAAACATATAGTCATGTGCTAAAGTAATTTACTCCATAGGTGTTCTGTCTCTAGAGGAGACTAATAAATTTATCCATCTTGAATGGCCATGGTTAGTAATTTATCACATAACATTTTATGCTTCAACATGCAAAGAACTTACCTCTATTACTAGAGGTCCACCCCATGGGTACCCATTATCACTAAGTGACCACATGAGAACCATGACTTGATATTACTCACAAGTACACCTCTATAACTAGAGCTATGCCTCTTAGTGTACCTTATATGAGAATAATTGAGTTGATATTACCCACAAGTCCAAATTGGTACTACCCATACGTCTAAAGCCTTGATATTAATCACAAGACCTCAAAACATCACCACCTCAATCATATGAGGATGTTGGACTTGATATTACTCACAAGTCTCCATCCTTGATATTACTAACAATACTTTAGTCTTCCTTAGGTTCACCCTAATGAATCTACTTCAAGTTATTGATTCCAACTTAGTTTCTCTACCTCAATACATGAGGCCCAATCTTGGTTGCACAAGATTGGCTTGGAGAATGGCTCTTGATGTTGTATATTTAACAAAGAAGAAATTGAAATTCCTACATTGAAATTCTATAGATCGGATGGAAAACATACTACTTAAGTTCCAAAAAAAAACAAAATTATAAATATAGTTCATTCAACATAACATCATTAAAATGCTCATCTTTTCCACAAAAATGCTATTTAGAACATTATTACAAATTTATGAAAACACCAAAAATTTTCAAACCAGGAATTTGTTGACATCCCATTCAATGATCAAGTCATGAAATCTACGAAGGAATGGATATACACCAATAAGACATCCCATACGGGAAAATGAAAAAATTACATCGAATGGTGGCAGGTATAAATTTTGTCTTCTTAAAAATCAATGCCCATAATTGTTGATTGTGTTTGTAATTACTAATATCTTCTTCCGCTTCAATTTTATTTTTTGTAGAATTTTCAAAATGAATGTATGCATATATTCCTTGTTTCAACCAAGGAAATCCTTAAAGACAAGATCATTCTTGTTTTGATCTCCAGAACTTATGGAACAAATTGTATTTATATTTGAAATTTGCAAAAATGGTTATTTTCCATGGTCACCCAAGAGCATTAATCAAAATGATTTCGTTAAAAATAAAATAAAGTAGCATGGATTTAATTTTTTTAGACCATTTCATGATCTATAAAAAAAAATATTCACCACTGTGGCCAGTAATATAATCAATGGACTATTCTAGTTGAGCACACCAGTGGATAGAAATGTTTGTGCAGAGACTTTATCTCAATATTGCAAGCAGATCAAGGATGAGAGATCAACCACACATTTGATTTGTGAATATTTCAAATTCCATGATACTAATCTTGATCATTCTGAGGGACTTAGTGAAAAAAAATTACATTGTTAAATTTAATACTGCTACAAATAATTTTCACTAAATTCGCATTATCTTAGGTTTGGATAACCAAGAAAACTATCCTAGAAAGAAAGAAGAGGAGACTGATACCAAATTACCAAAGGATGCTAACAATATCTTGAACTTATATATCAAGATAGAGGAGAGTGGTATACCCACTTACTATGAAAAACATGGTTCACAATTTGTTTGTTAAATTTGTTATCCAGTGTCATTGTTCAAAACACTGAGGACCATTGACATTTTTTATTTTTCAATCAATTATAAACTTTTACTGTAGATATGTGTAATTATGTTTCTACTTGGATATAAGTAGATATGGTTTCTTTATTGTACTACTTAGAATAAAATAAGGAGACATGTATGTGTGCTTTTATAGATGATATGCAAAATTCATGTATGGTCGCTAAATCATTCACTCATTTATTCAAGAAAATAAAAGTAGTAAAGGAGTATCATACCAAGGGAATTTATAAGGATTTCTTAGAACCTTACAGAGGATTCTCTATTAAACAATATTGGAGAATTGGATTGGAAGGGGAGAATGTGTCTAATATTCATATGGAGATGGATTGGAAGGATGAGAACCTACCACTTGTTGATTTACGTATGTCAAAGTATTTGAATGTTAATTTGAGAAACCATGTTTTTACAAAAGAAAGGATACTAGAGTTATAGGATCACATGGTTTCCAAATTGATGTCTTATGATTGCACAGTTCTTTCACTATATATTGGAAGTAGAGTTCTTTATTCTTTGACCAAGTCACCAAAAAGATAAAAAAAATTATTATCTTGTGGAGATAGTACATCAATAATTATTTATGAACAACTTTTTATCAATAATTTCCTATAAAGCAATGTATTTGTATTGATCGTTACAAATTATTATTTCATTTTTTGTTTTGTTTTTAAGGTTGCTTATCTTAACTTTTTCAAGTTCCGTATCTACTAAATATAAGTATAGATGACTCTAAGGAATCCTCTAATAAAAAAATTATGACGAATATGATAAGGGTGATGTAGAAACCACAAAGAATTACCATACATATCGACAAGAAAAGATTGGAAAACAAGAAGGTCATTATCTATCTTCCAATCAATTTTTTTCTAATGTTTGAGGATTCTAATCTATTTTCAAAATCTAAAAATAAAAAATGCATACTTGAAAATTTGCAAGTCAATGAGATTCAATTGTTTTTCAACCTTTGGATTTCCCAGAGGAAGAGAAAGAATCGAAGAGCTCTATGGAGATTATCAAACCAAGTGTGGGTTCGGGAGCCTTGGATATTACTGAGGATTTGGAAGTAGAATATGGTATCTCTAGTATTGTTGGTCGCCAATCAACTATTATCTAGTCATTGGTAGATTGGAGAAAATTATTCTTTCCTAGCCTTTTGGGAAATTTTTTTATTATGGAATATATGACACACATTCTTTCTTATGAAGCTTCTCATGCAAAAGTATTATTTATATTTGAAATGGAAGGTTTTTTATTTTATTAGAAATCCTCCCTAAAAGGAAAAAGGTGGATGCAACTACTGGTGAAGATATGAATTTAAGTGCAAGGGAAAATTGTATAAATCACAACCAAATGCGATATGATTTTTGGAAGTATGTGTTTCTAAATTTGATGTTGGAATTAGGTCATCTAAATGTGGGACTATAAAGGGAAACCCTTGTTTATGAAATTGATTGGGAAAATGAAAAAAGAAGTTGGGGACCGAATTTTATTTTTCTTGGTTTGGAGAGATATATACCAAGATCATGAATGAAAGATACACAAAAACATGGATAGAGTGTGGGAAGAGTTCCAGCTGAGATCTTCAAAAAGTAATACAATAATATTTGTTTTGAAGGGCGATCATGTGCAAGTACATCCATATGAAAACTGTATTTGGAGAACCCTTATCATATATCTTCCATTAAGGAAGAGATTGATATGATACATGGAATCTGGCCGGATTTAAGTAAAATGTATGAATCAATTGATATTAAAACCTTCATTGCCTTGTTTAAGAGAGATAAACATTAAATGTAAAAGATGACTATTTTAAATAATAAATGATTTTTTTAGCTAGTTGGGTGATTTTTATATTTATTCTAAATCTAATATCTAGATTTACAACTTATTTTAAATTGCATGTCTATGATCAATAACTTTCTTAAATTGATGAACAATATATTATCCTTATGGTTGTATATCTAGTTATTGTTTTTGTATGCAGTCCAAAGATCAACTTAAACTAAATTATTGATCTTGGGAGTAGAGGGATTGATCTTTAGAGTTTAGATGTTTTCCAAAAGAGAATAATATTTAAAACAACCTCATTTGGTTGAGAACGATTACCATTATTATGTGTTTTTGTTTACTCCTAATATTATCAATGTTGCAAGAGAACATTTTGACATTTCTCTATGGTTTTCTTCATTGGGATGCATGGAAATTAAAAAATTCATTTCTAGGTTTGAATGGTTGAAGAATGAGAACTTTACATTTATTTGGGTTTGGGATCAATGCAAACATTCTATGTATAGTTCCTCAATGTATATATATATTATTGGTGAAGTATTGCATAGATACAAAAAGTTGTTGAAGGATGTATTTGTCCAATATGGAGATATATATAAAAAAATAAGACATTTTGTTTATAAATGAAGTACAATATCATTCAGAAGATAATAGAAAGGATATAAACTGCTTAAAAATGCCATCAAGTTGGACATTTGGCAGGTCTCATGAAAGATAAATAAGTATAAAAACAATGTTGTGTTCTCTATTGAATCATCTAGGGCCTTGTTCAAATATGGGGTATTGGTTAAAAGACACTCAAATTCAAACGACATTAGTGAGACGCCAACTGATTTAGTGAGAGGACAATTATTAGTTCTTTTAAATAGATTTTGTATATTTGACAACTTTGACAATGTAAAAACAATTTTGTTTTTTTTATAGTTCTTGTATTCCTATTGCTAATTTATGAATGCACGTATCATCTATGTGATGATGTGTTACAAAAGTTGCATATCATACAAGTATACATATTAATCTTGTTATGTACAAATAGAAACATTGAAATGTATCGTAAACATATTGATTGGGTTGTATGTTGTATGTGATGACGTGTTTCAAAAGTTGCAGATCATACATGTATACATATTAATATTATTATGTACTTGAATATAAACATTAAAATGTATAAGAAAAAGATTTATTAGGTTCTATGTTGTAATTTTTGTGTTTGTGGATAGAAGATGAGTAGGTAAACAATTGATTATATTTGATTTCAATGGAGTTTTGTTACATGCAATACATAGAATTTCATTACAAAAGAACTTGCTATTGATAGGATATTTAGACATTGAAATAATAACTTGAGATTGACAGGATATCCAAACATCAAAACAAGAACAATGATTTATTTTAGACATCCATGATTTACAGCCTTTTTGGAAAAGTGCTTTAGTACATCCAACCTTAGTATATGGGCATCTGGAGAATAACAAAATGTGGATGATTTTTTTCCATTATTATTGCACAGAACAAGATTGAAAATGGGACAATTTAGAGTTACATCAACATAAGGTTATTGTTGTTCGATATGAAGAGAGGGTTATGATGGTGTTGGGAATCCCTATGTATATTTCAAACCTTTAAATAAAGTTTGGGATATTTTGACAAATATTGGTTATGATTCTATAAATACAGTGATTGTAGATGACTCGAAAGAAAAACATGTTTGTAATGAGGAAAAGAACAATATTATAATAGAAATTTATACTTGCCACAACGTCAATGACACATTCTTGTTAGATCGCTTGTGGCCTTGTTGCACTTGAATAATGTTAGTGGTGTGAGGCCTACTATAAAAAGTATGGAACTAGTTTATTAATTATTGTAGTTAAATTTTATTTGTCACAAATAAATTCCTTAGATTTTTGTATATTCAATTTTGATGATTATAGTACTTGTAAAGTGTTGAATTTGGTTTTCAAAAGTGAAAAATTAGAACTTTAAAGTGCCAAAATTGGTTTTCAAAATCACAAATTTAAGTACTTGAAAGTGTCAAAAACAATCTTTCTAATGTGAAAAATCAAGTTCTAAAAGATCCATTATTAGGTTATAAAAGTGCAAGAACCTGTTTCAAAAGTGGAAATATCAAAGTCAGAAGTACACTTTTGCACTACCTTGACTTTAGGATTTAGAAATGTTTTTTTACCTATCTTTTAAGCAACTTGGACTAGAATAAATCCAAATTTAATGAGAGTTTTTCTACCAAGGATACTCCAAATTAGTGAATATTTTTCAATCCTCAACTTCCTTCCTCTTTTTGCTTGGATGACTAATAAAATCCCCTTAGTTTGTTTTTTCCAAGTCCATAAAATATACAAATCATCATTCTAATATTCTCTAAAATTACATTTGAAATGTAAACTAATATATGAAAAAAAACTAAGATTTTCTCAAGTACTAACTTAACTAAAGTCAGTTTACCACCACTCGATAACCACCTATTGTGTCAATTATGAATTCTTGCCTCCATTCTTAGTCCTTAATCCCATATCCATTGGGTTTAAGTGGAAATATTAAATATTCAAATCCATCATTGAACTAAATAAATATAAAGAGAAAAATCCATAGAACTACCTCTCTAATTATGCATCCATGCCTAAGAAGGAAAACAACATATTTTAGAAAGTTGCTCCCATACCTATAGCTAAACTCTACAGGTTCATGATTTCTTTTAATTTCCCAAAATTATAATATTTTATAAATACAATTACACATGGATATTGGTCTAAATTCTCAAAGTTCTCATGATTATACCTTTTAGGGATTAATGCCCAAAAAAAGGTGGGATTGAAGGATCCACGAAAATTCTATAGCCTCATAACCTCATATATCACTCACTGCTATAAGATTGTCTTATGATATTTCATAAAATAAAGATAAAATCCCACTGTCCAACAATCCAAATTGAGACTTTTATCTCATTTCAAGGATGAAAAGTTTGCTTTTAGTTATTCCTGGCTATAAATTTCAATATTTTTGAAATGTGTATTATATTAGGATAAAGAAACTATTTTTTATGATTTTATTTTTTTTATTAGTCCCTCCTGAAAGGCCAAGGTACTATTGTTTTCGATAATATTTGATCAAGTATTAATTTGCGTTGAGTTAAATATAATGTTTCATTTTAACGAAAGTTTCATATTATTCTTTTTCCCAATTAACATACAAATCAATTTTTATGCATGTTAAAGGCCAGGGTACTATTGTTTTCCATAATATTTGACCAAGTATTAATTTGGGTTGAGTTAAATACGATGTTTCATTCATTTGAATTAAAGTTTCATATTAATTTTTTTTTTAATTAACATAAAAATCAATTTTTATGCATGTTGATTGGCTTCAAATTTGAAGCGTTATTATTGCCGCAACGAGGACGTAGGTATTGGGAATAGCTCGGATGTCTGACAATGCCTCTACTGTGCTAGATTCAATGACAACACCTGGAAAAGATTGCCCTGGAGAAACTTCTTTATCCAAAGTCTGTACACAGTCTCGTTTAAAGGTAAGCAGAAAGAGGCATTTAATGCATTCAATGTTAGACACCGCCTGACCGCTATGCATTCACACCCACTGCGTCAGTCTCCATCGCCACGGTTGCCACCGCAAATGTAATTTCAATCCAAATTTTGTTGCAATCAGAATTGTATTTGAAATTTTATTGCAAGTCGATATCCAGAAAGTTTTGTACATCTCAACCAGGAAGTGCTGAAGCTAAGGAAATAAAGACTTCCATACAAACGGAGCAGAAGACAGAGCTACGACCAGTACTAGAAATTAAAATCAAGAAATATCTGGCATGGTAGTAGAGAATAAATGGTAGAATGGATTGAATTAGTAGATGAGCATCATTGAAGAGGCCGAAAGCAACTTTACCAGGTTGTTCGTATACCCCTTTGCTCACTTCATATGACTGTGACTGATACATTTCCGTTTGAGATAACAAACTTGAATGTATCTATATTTAGTATTTTAATTTTTTGCATAACTTGGTAACAAACAAACATTATAATAACAAATTCTCTGAAATTTTGCATAACCGGAATGCTTACCCTGCCTGCCAACTCTTGGACGTTACTGTGGAGAATTCAAGACGAGAAAGGGCAATGCTGGTGCTGAGATTGCTTCAGAAGAGGGGGATTCCTTTTGTGGGATGGCAGCAGCCAGCAGTGACGCATAACTTAATTGAGTTGCAATTGGAAAACATAAGATGACTTTGTTGGTCAAGTTTGGAGGATGTGTTCATCTAACCACGATCGAGTCCTGTAGCTTGTCTGAGAATTGCATCCAAAAAAGAGAAAAGCTAGCTTGTAGCTTGTCTGAGAATCGCATCCAAAAAAGAGAAAAGCTAGCTTGTAACTCTGGCGTTGAATTATAACCACTAGGGTGTTATCATATCGCTTAAGTATACATTATAACCATTTCTAGGTGCATAGTGCATGACCGAGTCGTGCAGTTTGTCTGACAATTGCATCCAAAAAAGAGAAAAGTTAGCTTGTAACTCTGGCATTGAATTATAACCACTCGGGTGTTATCATATCGCTTTAGTATACATTATAACTACTTCGAGGTGCATAGTGCATGACTTGCATGTGGCAAAGGGTATTCTGCAACGTTACTGCAAAATCCTTCACATCTAACATTTGTTTGTTTCTAATTGATTTTTAAATCGCAGTCATTCGTATTTAGTGGTCGACCAATCCTCCTCTTTTTGTGTGGAGTTCGATACAATTAATTATACTTGTGTCTTTTTTTTCAGGAAGAAAAAAGCCTGTCTTTGTTATTCTTATTAGAATCAAAGGTCATCTTTACAGTCATCCCATATTCGGGTTACACCAAATCACTGCCCATAGAAGTTCAGCCAGGGGGAATGGCTTCATCAAACACTAATATAACCCATCAGCAAACTGTCTCATCATGAAAGGACTGTCATACCCATCCACATCTAACGAGTGCCAAAAAGCGCTGCTCAGCTGTCTAAAATTGAGAACTCAGCACAAAACCATCCAATCAACAGGGAAAACCCTTGTAGCATACTCAATAGAGCTGAAAATGTCCCTGAGAAACCAATTGGTCCTCAATAAATTCCATAAATCTGCCTTTTCCTTGTGGGAAAGTGAGTGCATCTTTAGATAGGCGGTCAGCTAACTGATTGTGCTCTCGGTAGATGTGGGTGACTGACAATGCCTGGAAGTTATTAAATAGTTTTTTTTGTCTCCCTACACCAATGAACCAGATCAGTGGGGGAGAGAGCAGTCGATCCCCTCACCCAATTGATGATTACAAGTGAATCACCATATATCTGGGTTAGGGGGATCCCCATCATATGGGAAGTAAGTAGAATTGCCCATAAGCTGAGCAATTCCGCTTTTGTGTTGGTACCATGTCCTACCCCCAGCGTGAACTCCATATGGTGACAGTCACTGATATAAATGCAAAAGCCCGCACCAGCAACCTTACAATTAGATGCTCCATCAATGAAACCACAGGGAAAGATCATAGGAGGCTTCTTTCCCAAAATTCTGCCAGCTTTTTTCTTTTTGACAAGCAATACAGATAGATACTGAACAACAGATATAATTTGACAAACAATACTGAAAACATTCCATCTTTCATCTTCGAAGATAGCCTTGTTGCGAACCTTCCATACAGTCCACATCATATGAAATGGAAGCAAATGGAGAGTTGAACTTTTTGACATCTTCCTCAGCCAGTCCAATAAC
>LPNX011030628.1:434110-475671 GCA_001517045.1 Pseudotsuga menziesii | reverse complement strand
ACAGACACTATCATGCTAGAACATTTATTACAATTCCCCCATGGGGTATGAACATGTGATATAGTACAACAAGTACTTCCCAGAAGTACTTCCAAAGGTCTTCTTAAGTCCGAACAAGTTATCCTTATATGGTTCACCAGGATCACTTGATAAAAAACCACTAAGTACAACTTAGGTGGTAACACTATTCAAATTAGACAAAAAGCAGGCTTACTAAAATAGTCAAAATCCCCCAGATGTGCATAAATATCTTTCCTAATATGTAAATATTCTCACGAATTGGCTGCGTGAGATGTACCAGATGATAAGTGATGGAAATAGATCATAATCATTCTTTTGGAAGGAGGAAAATAAGGAGGATGAGTTGGGAAAAAAACAAGGCAATTACTCGAAGACTAGCTTTTCCTTTTTTCCTTAAAACTGTTGAAAAAGAAGAACTGCACTTTTACTATTCTAGAATCATTGCAGAGTTCTCAGAATCTTATCCAGGATATTTATAAAGCACTCTAGGATCTAGTTTTAGAAATTGTTGACTTCTAGGTGCAAGTGGATGCCAACTAGCTAATAAGGAATCTAGGAATATGACAAAAATGACAAATTAATGTCTCCTAAGTGTAGCTATGGGTTTGATTTATTATAAACCCCCCATGAACCCTGAATTTATGTAAATATCATAAAAATATATCATATTATAGGGCCTAGAAACCCTTTACATACTTCTTGTCTATACAACCAAGGGAAGAAGCAAAAACCACAAGGAAAAATCCTCCCTTAAACATGGACATGAACAAAATTTTGTAAATATTGTTATCAATCATTATTCACCACATGATTAGAAATCCCCAACAATGATTTTATATTACTGAATTTCTTCTCAAAAAACACCTTGGTGAAGATGCCTGCTACTTGCTCTGAAGATGCACAATAGAGTAGAGAAATGGTCCATCATGCACAAGCTCCCTGATATAGTGCATATGGACCTCAACGTGTTTGGTTCATTGTCTCTGTAATGGATCAGTGGAGATTCAAATGGTTCTTTGGTTTTCACAATATATGACAGCGGAAATCTTTGATTCGATCCCAAACTCTCCAAGTATTCCCTTTAACCACAAACATTGAGTAGCTACATTCACAACTCCTCTGTACTTTGCCTTTGTAGATGAGAGTGCAATGGAACTTTGCGTTTTACTTGACCAGTTGATTGGTCCATCTGCAAGCATAAAAAAAATCTTGAAGTATACTTTCTATCAGTATTATCACCTTCCCAATCACTGTCAGTAAATCCAACTAGCTCTAAGTCATATTTTGCAGCATAGAAAATCCAATGAGTTCTTGTTCCTTGTACAAAGTTTAGGAATCTCTTGGATGCCCTCCAATGGATTTCATGAGGCTGATCCATGTGTATGGAATCCACACTCACTACATAATATATATCAGGTCGAGTATGAGTCAAATAAAGCAAACACCCAATCAACTTCCTATACAGTGTATTATTTACCAATGGATTTGAACTTGCCTCTTCAAGCTTAACCCTAGAGAGAAATGGAGTATTGCTTGGCTTGCAATCCTTCATGCTGAACTTTTTTAGCATATCTAAATCATACTTGGACTGATGTACCTTGATCCCATGGTTTGATTGATAAATTTGAATTCCCAAGAATTGACTCAACAATCCCAAATATGTCATGGAGAAGGCATGGTTCAGTGCATCCTTTAAGGAGGAAATCTATTTCATGGAACTTCCTGTCATAAATAGCTCATCCACATACAAAAAAATAATGATTAAGGAACCATGAATCATATTCAAATGGAAATTTGTATCAGAAATGCATCTAACAAAGTTCCATGACAACAAAAATCTATGAATCTTGGCATACCAAGCCCTGGGGATTTGCTTTATCCCATACAATGATTTATTTAACCTGCACACAAGAGATGGATTAGACACAAAAAACTTAGGTTTCTGCATGTAAATATATTCTTTAATATCTCCATGTAAAAAGGCACTCTTCGCATCCATGTGATGCACCTCCCATTGCCTTGAAGCTGCAATGGCCAAAACTAGCCTTATGTAGTCCATATTTTCCACTAGTGCAAAGGTTTCATTGTAATTAATACCTTGAACTTGTGAGTAGACCTTATCCACTAATATTTACTTATACTTCAAAGGTGAACTGGCAGCATAAAATTTAGTTTTATAAACCCACTTACACTTTACTAGCTTTCTACTTGGGGGATATTGACTAGTTCCCATGTGTCATTCTTATTGAGCGAGCTGTATTCCTCCTTCATGAATGTTTTACATATTGGATATTCTGATGCATATTTATATGTATTATGGTCTGATTCAATCATTAGATATCAATTATCATCAAAGAGTGGATCTTTCATAGAAAGGTCTCTCTCAAATTGAGATCTAGTACTCCTAGCATCACTAGGATTCCCAACTGCTTCCCCAGCTGCTTGAATGGTCCTTGCTGAACATTTTAGTCTTTTAGTACTGTTAGGATATGCAATTAAATCACCATTATCATAAATATCAGAATCATAAAATCATTAGTCTCTTCACTTACATTCAGTGGTGGTGGTGATGAAGAAGACTCTCCAATTTCTACTGCTAGCATAGGATCTTCTTCAAACCGAACACTTATTTCGATGAAATCTTTTGTAGTGTTCATGTTGATTGGATTATACCCTTTTTATTCCTCATAATACCCAAAAAATAGGCACTCTTGACTTTGGGGTTCCAAATCCTTCCTTTTTTCACTAGGAATTCTAGCCCAAGCCCTTGAGCCAAAAAACCTGAAATGACTCACATCCAGCTTGTGCCCACTCAAAGCTTCGAAAGGGGTGATTCCATCAAATTTATTGTGAGGCACCCTAATCTGTATATAGGATGCATAGTTTATAGCTTCAGACAAAAAATTTGGTGGAAAATGTTTTGACTCCATCATGCAAGTTGCCATCTCCATGAGTGATCTATTCTTCCTCTCAGCAACACCTTTTTGTTGAGGTGTGTAGGGAATAAAATGCTACATATGGATACCTGCATATTCACAATAATGGATGAAATAAAAATTTACATATTCTCAACCATTATCATATCTGAGGATCTTTATTTTCCTACCAGGATGGTTCTCAACCAAGGCTTGAAAAACCTTGAAGAGGTAAAAAAATTCAGACTTATGCTTCAGGAAGTAAACCCAAAAATACCTGGAAAACTCATCTATGAAGGTTAGGAAATATTTGTCTTTACTCATCGACATCTGAGGCAATGGACCAGTAATTTCACTGTGGATTGAATCAAGGGGAACCAGGGTTCTCTCATGACTGAGTCTCCCATACTTATTCTCTGGGTGTTTTCCTAGAATGTAACCTTGGCAGACTCCTTTGGAAAAATTAATCTTTGGTAACCCTTTGACCATGTATTTTTCACACAAATATGAAAGGTAATTTTAATTTTTATGGCCAAATATCTCATGCCAAAACTTGCCTGCTTCATTACCATGAGTGAGAAGAGAAGAGTGGTTAGAGAAGGGTATGAAATGGGAAAATTTGTACACTTTCGAACTATGATCCACAACACCTTTAGCTATGAATTTACCATTTGAAATACCTAAGATTTCAACTTCATTGGGAGAGAAGACAAACTTATTAGGAGACCCAGTGTGGGTCATATAATATACTGAAAATAGGTTATCATCAAGACCTGGGACATGCAAAACATCATTGAAATAACCATGTTCAAGATCAATCCTACCCTTCCCCTTACTTTCATTTACAAAGTCCTCTCCCAAAATAATTTTTGGACCTTTCGAGTCATCAAGAGGGTGAAGGCCTCCCTTCTCAAAACCATGTGCCTTGAAGCTCCAGAATCAATGATGAAGGTAGAGGATCTTGCAGTGTTGGAAACTAGGGCATGAACTCTCTCCTTGTCATCTGAACTTGATCCTCCTTCCTTCTTCTTTGCACAATCAGGAAGAGGGATGTTGTTCTTCTCTAGGAGTTGAGTCAACATGTGAATTTTCTTCTTCATACAAGATCTCTCAATATGATATCTCTTACTGGAGTATGTGCACTTGCCCATTTCACCATTATTCTTTTTCTTTTGGAAGTTCTTCTTGGAGCCCGAGGGATCCTCTTGAGACTTGGACATCTCTCTCTTTTGTTCTGGTGGCTTCTTTGGATTGGATTTCTTCTTTCCTTTGGAATACACCTTAGAATATCCAGCAACCAAATATTGTTCTTTGGAAGGTTTGATGGTTCCCATCATTGACAATTTGTCTTTCTCTTGAGTGAGGGATTCCATGAATTTAGTAAGCGTAGGCATATTCCAAGCTCAATCTATCAATTTGGTGGAATGGAAGGTTGAAAAAAATGCACATTAGTCAAGACCAATCTTTGAAAGTATGGCCAAGACTAGTTTCTCATCCTTCTTTTTGATTCCACACTATTTTAACTACAGAACAAGGGCCTTACACTTGGAAAAGTATACTTGCAAGGATTCGAAGCTACTTGGACTCAATGATATCATCTCATTATTCAGTTAATGTCCCCTCATTTTATTTTTATTTCCAAATAGAGTCCCAATATTCTCCCAAACTTCATTCAATGATGTCAATCCATCAACATGGAGAAGGAGGTCTCTTGAAATGCTAAGACACAAGTGACCATAGGCCTCATCCCTCTCGTTGTGCCATTTAATTTTCTCTGTTGATTCATTGGGATCATCCTAAGTTTTCATGATCACTCTATAGAGGCCTTTAATCCTCAACAAAATCTCCATCTCATCCTTCAATTGAAAAAAAATGAATGGAGTCAAGATGATCTTGTGAGATTGATCCATTTATCATCAACTACGCCCTTGAACAGACAAAATGCACTCCCAGTTAGTGATGTTGAACCTGAAATAGAAATTTGGAAGGAGAATAATCAAACTAACAAGGCCTATGATACCATGTGGAAATTAATCTCAAACTATAGAACAATTACACTCACAAAATTACTAGTCAAACATGCAAGAATTCACAAAAAAGAGACTGAATATGGAGCATAACACAACCTTATATTGAATAAGTGTACACCAAACAATCTCATGAAGTATTAGGATATCCAAATATATAATTACATCATATATTCGAAGGCATAAGGATTCTATTCGAATTAGACAAAAAGCAGGCTTACTAAAATAGTCAAAATCTCCCATACGTGCATAAATCACTTTCCTAATCTGTCAAGATGCTCATGAATTGGATGATTTAGATGTACCAAATGATAAGTGATGGAAAGAGATCATAATTATGCTTTTGGAAGGAGAAAAATAAGGAGGATGAGTTGGGAAAAAAACAAGGCAGTTACTCCAAGACTAGTTTTTCCTTTTTTCCTTAAAACTACTGAAAAGAAAAGCAACTCTGAAAAAACAACACTGCGGTTTTACTATTATGGAATGATTGCATATTTGTCAGAACATTGTCTAGGATGTTTCTAAATTTCTCCATGAGCCATTTTTAGCAATTGTTGACTTCTAGGTGCAAGTGGATTCCAACTAGCTAGTAAGGAATATAGGAATATGACAAAAATGACAAATTGATGTCTCCTAAGTGAAGCTATGGGTTTGATTTATTATAACACTAGGACTCATGATTGAGTACTGAAGTAGGTTTAGAGAACCATGCTCTAATACCACTGTAATGAACCAAAATCAGTCTCAAAGGTTCACTAACTCTATTACACCAATTTTCAACAACTAGCTAATAGGAAAGGAAAATTGCAAGTTGAAAGAGTGAACAGGATTGAGATTCAGTAAGATTGTTGGCTCTAGAAAAATATAGGGAGAATTAAGTTAGAATTATGCTTGGAAGATAAAGAGTTCAATTGTAAGGATAGGATGCTGTGACAGAAGAAGATGAAGGAGGAGGAGAAGCTACGACGAAAGCAATTGTGTAAGGAAGAATAAGGTAGAAGTAGCAACTACAGAGGAAGTTGCAATCGAGGAATACAAAATAAGATAAGAAAGAAAGATATAAGCTAGAAGAAGTATTCACAAAGGATACCGTGACAGGTGAAGAGTTTGTAAAATAAGAGAAGCCGCAATAAAAGAGAGGTTGTGACAAAAGGAAAGGATGTAATGAGATCAACCACGATAGAAAATGCATGCAGTGCAACAATAGATGGAAAAGACAGCTTGAGAGATCATGGGTATGAAGTCGGATAGAGTCACATGTGTTGTAAGGAATAAAATTATATTTTCATTTTGGGATGATAGTATATAGTGACAAGTGTAACTAGAATATGAATGAAAAACCATGGCGAACAGAATGAAGTCAGATGAATGTGACATGTAAAGAGTCTATAAAAGGAAGAACCCAAGTTGTATGTGGGTTTCTTACTTGGACTTAACTCATATCTTGTTATTTACATTCTTAGATGCTTAATTCGTAGTCATTCAATTGTGTATGTAATAAGAGTAGTTGATCCAGGCTGTGTGTGGATTGACAGTAGAGTCAAAGAGAAGAGTAGTCGATCCAAGTTATGTGCGGATCGATAGTAGAGTAAGGTAGAAGAAGATTGAACAAGAGAATAATATAGAGCATGAGAGGAGAGATGAGTCTATATAGATAAGATATGAAGAGATAGAACAAATTCTACAATTGAGCGCACAGACAAAAGGTGCCATATATGTCTCATGCCAAAAGAAGAGAACCTTTGTGGTTTTTCCCATATGAGTTTCCACGTTAAATACTTTGTCATTGAGTATATTATGAATGCATTTATGTCGCATGAATGTATGTGATGAATGTGATTAAGTCGCATGAATGTATATTGTGAATAATTTTTTATCTATTCCCTTATGAATGAGTTCTCGTATGCATGAGTCGCATTATTGATAGATAACATGTGTGTTAAAGCATATATTTCTGTTATACTCTCTATCGATAGATAAGGTAAGTAGTGTCTTATCTGTGCATAGTAAGAATAAGTAATACGTCACCAACTTCGACCGGTCTAGTTGGTAAGGTGCCAAGGGATAAGAAATCCTCACCCAACTATAGAGACCTGGTTCTGGAAATTACCCATAAGAGATATCTTGGGTGAGAATGCATTTGCATTGTCAGTGTTGTTGCCGGACCATTACTTTGTCGAGTCGATATCTTGGGATTTTTTGTGCACAAAAGAATGTATAAACCTAGGTCGAAGGGACAAATGCCAAAAAATGGTTCTTTTGTTGGTACTGTGTCCCATTTTGGTAAGGGATATGTTTTGGCATCTGATAAAACTAGAAATCCAAGACTAGGTGGATTTTAAAGCATTGGAGTTTGCACAAGAAGAAAGTAAAGGATCGTGATTGAATCCGACGAGGTGGTTGGAGTGTTACATGTATACAAATATTCACAAGATTTTATTCTTAGAGTTCCCTATTGTATTGTAAGAATGGTTTTTAATTTTAGTGACCCAACGAAAAAAATTTCCAAGGAGGAGAACCAATAGATTGGAATCCTCAGTTGATTCAGCGACTAAAGAGTATTAGCAACCCTGTGTCGAGGGTTGTAGATTTTTAGGTAGAAATTATTTTGGAGGAATACATTACTAAGTTTGTTGTCAACACAATAAATTCATATACTGAGGAAGAAATAATTTTTTTCCAAGGACCACAAGGAAGATAATTTACATCTTTGAAAACTTGGATAAATATGCTTGTATGTGAAATAGGAATCCTGAGAATGGAGTCTGATAGTTAGGAGTACTTTCCGTATAAATTTGGGATATGTCACAGAAGAAGTGCATGAAAAATGGAGCAAACTAATTTGAGATGTTCCCTGTTGATAGTGGAACTTAACTAGAAGGTGGACTTATAAGAAGCAAAATGATATTTAGGTCGAGAAAAAATAGAAAAACTATGATAAGAAGAGGAATTTATAGTACGACCAAAGGAGAAGACTATGAGTTGATGTCGCATTTTGATGAAGGTTATTGAGACTAAGAAGAGGAATATCATCCTATATCTGAAATAGAAGAAGAAGAAGTAGAATCTCCATATCCATAGTATGAGTACGGAACACATATGACCCACATGCGTCTCCATAGGTAAGATACATAAACTCATCTCCTAGTCAATTTGTAAACACAACTAACAATAATAGTAGAAATAATAGACAAGGAATTCTTACTAGCCACATGTTTTGTCCAAGCATAACTGGAGTTAATACAATGGATGGAAACGATTTTAAGCCGTAGATATTTAATGGAAATGGGTTAGAAGAACTAGAACAACATTGGTTTCTATGTGAATCCATATGGACCATGCGACAGGTCCAATATGAAGCGATAAATAAAGAATAGATGATCACAACCTTGTGAGGTTGTGCACTAGACTGGTACATAAAGTTATCTATAGTTCTGACGGGGTTCACACAGAAAACACTTGACCAAATTCGAGCGGAGTTAATAAACGAATTCAGAAATCCAAAATATGAATCTTAGTGCATTACAGAGATTAAGGAGATTAAAAAATTGTATACAGAGTCTATCTGGGACGTCGATCAGATATTTAAGACATTGATGGCCAAAGTAAGATTTCATATGTCGAACGAACAACACAAGGAATGGTTCATTACAGCACCGTTGCCTCACATCTGAATTCTATTGATGCAACAAAAGATTGTGTCATAGACTGAAGCTCTGGAGATAACAATGAAGTTAGAATCCTCACTGATTGGAGAGACTAGTGCAGGAATGATGCAAATTCAGTTGCACCTATCCAAACTTACATTGCAACTCCAGGATATTAATAAAGGGAAATATATCTAAGAATAAATCTGGTGTACCAGATGCAGAACTGAGGGACACCATAAGGATAATTGTCTGACGCTCATGAACGCTGAAACCGATAAATACACGAGGGATTTCTTGGTGTAGAATATGTCATACTCGAGGCCATTGGTCATAAGAGTGCTTGTATTTGCAGAATATTGCAAGTATACCAACTAGGCTGTACTGTAAATTTTGTAAATTCTTATGCCATGACGAGGACTGCAAAGCTTTCCACCAGTAGTAGGAGAAAATGTTGGATACCTATTTGATGAAAAATGAAGAGAAAATGCAAGTTGAGTGAGTGCAAGCTCAATACCCACCTGCTCAATATCCACCAGCCCAATATCAACAAAATTTGTATCCTCAACCCCAATATCAATAAAACCAGTATCCACCGCAACAAAACTACCCTCAACCTAGGGGGTATAAATTTTCGGGGTCTAGGACAACAACAAGGAGGAGGAGGATTTATTCATGGAAGAGGCCAAATCATATACATTTCTCTTGGTACTGTGCGAGTCTTGTGAAGGCATGTTCATATTGTAAACCTGTTGACCACATTGTTGAGGAATAGATTCAAATGATTGATAACTAGCATGCCAAGAATATGGGAAATCCAATTCCCCTGCAAAATCCCAATCTGAATCCCAACCAAAAAATCCATATGACTTTTGCTAAGCCGAGAGAAATAGATATTATTGTCGTGACAACATGAGGTATTGCGACTGGAGAAGGACAAAATGCACATCATGACCAACCACAGGTGTGACTGGCATCACAAAAGAAAGTACCATTCAACGTCTAGAGACAAAAGGAAGTATTCTTGAATGCACGACCAAAATCCGTTGACAGGAATCAAGCATTGACGTCTTCTCCTACATTACTAAGAAGACAAGTAAGGGAGATGCTAGAAAGATTCGATAAACTATTTCAAAAGAAACTGGCGGGAAAGGTTAGTAATATTAAAGAAATTTTCAAAAGCTGCTTATCACTAATCCACAATAAATATGTTGTCGCAGAATTGAGAACTCATATAGAAAAAACTCGGGAAGAGCTGTGACTAGACAAAAGAGTTAACCGTGTTAGAAACAGATCAAAGACTGTTCACAAGCTAAGAAAGATTACATAGATAGGAGATTATGATATGGAATATATGATTTTGGACCTGTGCAATGTTGTTAATATTTTAAAAAGATAGACATGGGAAATTATGGGAAAACCACGACTGGATTGGTCTCCCATTCAAATCAGATTAATAAATCAGTCAAAGGTCCTACCTATTGGTTGACTGGCTCAAGTGCCTCTTGAGGTAGAAATATTGATAACATATGTGGATTTTGAAGTGATCGACATTGTTAATGATACAAACCCATATCCTACACTTTTGGGGATTGGATTGGGGATAGAAAACCAAACCATCATAAATTTTAAGGAAAGAATCTTATCATTTGAATATTCATAGATAAGGGTAGTTGTGCCAATTGATACACTAGAAGGACCAAGATATGTCGAGCTAGTACATAGCAAAGGACAAGGCGTCTATCTCGACCATATCTATAATATCACATATGCGGGAGACAACTATATAAATCCAAAAAATTATGGAAAGTTGAGTTGGAAGAGTGTTAGCTCTTGTACATTAGATTTCGGTGAAGCGTTAGAAAATTGGCAGAATCAGATGCATGAAGTATCCATGAGAAGATGCGCAAGAATTTCATGATCTGTGTGATCGGTAGGATTCGAGGCAAGTGAGATACCTACATATGAAGGTTTACCTAACCTTACATATTTTCTAACATATTTTGAAGCAAAAGTTACAGAATATCAACACTCAGTCCACTCTGGACTTTGTGCTGAAAGCTACACCCACTAGATGGTGGGGTACTCATAAAGAATTTATCTTTGAATGGTCACAACATAGAAGATTGATGTAGATAATATTTGGAGAAGATATTAGTTATACTGGCCGCAAGTATATATGATTAATAGATCCCATTGAACATATTGAGTATTGTCGCATGACATGGTAGGCATGTCGGTGACATGAATGGGTACATCACTTCATACATACACTAGACATGATACCAATGAATTGGTATACATTCTTTCAGTCACGACGAGGAATATTTAATGGAAGGAGTTAGCTACTAACTTCACATGTATCTTTGAGTTTGTATATGAACATCCTTCGATCAATGTTGCATTGCAAGTGATGAAAATGAAGATATTTGAAGATATCCATGTCGTAATGACAAAATTCAATAAATGCAGCACAAAAATCCACCATTGGATGAAATTCTACAATGTGATGGGAGAACTTGATGAAAATGAATTGACATAAACATACCTAAGTCGGAAGGTATGTGCATAGTGGAAGGATTTGGTATCTCTAGTGACTAATTTCGAAGTCCACTAAATGTTAAGAAAGTTAATATTGGATCCTCGGAGAATCTAAAATTTGCTAATATCAAAGATTATTGGGATGACGAGACTGTAGGGAAGATCATGGACTTATTGCACAAGTTTCAGGATCTGTTTCCTACAAAATGTTCATAGATGAAAGGAATCATTAGATACATGGGAGAAATGAAAATACCTTTGAGCCCCAACACAAAATTGTTCAAGCAATGACCAATGCTGATTGCATCCACGATATAAAGAAAAATTCAAGGCAGATCTGGAATGAATGATGGAAATGGGTTTATAGAACATGTTGAAGAATAAAAATGGATTAGGTCGATAGTAGTACAAGACAAAAAGGCTACGGGTGATGTAATAATTTGCATGGACCTGAGAAAACTAAATGACGTTTGTTTGCATGACCCATTTTTGACTCCATTTGCAGATGAGGTACTGAAAAGTGTTGAGGGTCAAGAGATTTATTGATTCCTTGATGGTTTCTATGTTTACCATCATATTAGAATTGAAAAGGAATATCGACACAAGACCACCTTTGCAACGGACTAGGGGTGTTTCTAGTACAGGTAATTCCCTTTGGACTCAAGAATCCTCCTACTATTTTTTCCAAAATAGTAGTCGTTGCCTTTAAAGAATTTATTCATAAGTTTCTTGAAGTCTACTTTGATGATTGGACAGTATTTTGGATCATTAAGGATCATATTGAGAGACTCAGGATGATACTGGAATTCTATCGCCAGTATCAAATTTCATTAAATTTAAAGAAATGCATCTTTTGTGCCTCGTTTGGAATTCTGTTGGGACATGTGTTCTATCACAATGGAATGCTGGTCGATCCTGCTAAAATTGTGATCATCCTTGACCTACCACCATCGACCACAGTTAAGCAATTGCGTGCAACATTGGGACACACAGGGTACTACAAAAAATTTATCGAAGGATATGCGGAGGTGACTGCTCCAATGGAAAAGTTACTGAAGAAATATGTTAAGTTCTAGTGGACAAAAAGTTTGCAAGAGAGTTTGGACACGTTGATTCACAGGGTATTTTTTAAGGATTCTAATATTATACTCAAGTATAGTATTCTAGGCGATTGTTTTGGATTGAAAAAAACATGTTTATAGATAGGTAGGTGAATATTAAATATGAAACATAAAATTAACACTGAAATATGTAAATTTTGGTGAATATTATGATAAAAAAACATATTTGATGTAAATATAGGCGATATTAGACACTAAAAATGACCAAATTGCGAATTTAGTTTTTGGAAATAACCCAAAAATAGCGAGTTGACGAAATTTCACCCCTGAAAATTACCCTTGTTGAAGAACAATATGGTTTTAGCATCCATATTTGTATTTCCAGACTGAAAGAAAGAATTCTGTGTACATGTCGATGTGTCGTCTATCGCGGTCGGCATGGTACTAGCGCAGCCTAGAGATGGGTCAATTGACCATCCTATAGCCTTTGCTAACGTGAAATTATCCACAATAGAGAAGAACTATACCATAATGGAAAGAGAAGGGTTACCAATGGTAAACGCTCTACAGAAATTCAGACACTACTTGTTGGGTGGACATTTTAAAATGTACACAGACCATTCACCATTGAAATACTTGGTCAATAAGCCATCGTTGGGGGGGATTATTTTTCGGTGGCTTCTCCTTTTTCAAGTATTTGACTTTCAAGTCATTGTTAAAACTGATTGACTGAATCCGGGACTAGACCATCTGTCGAGGATCGAAAGTGGAAAAGAACCTGGTAACCTTGATGATAGTCTCCCTGATGCGTAGCTATTTGTAATAACAAATGTTTGATGATCAGTGCATAAAAATCATACAATTTTTTAGTATCGGTTATGCACCAACTAAATTTACCACTGCGTAGAATAAACTGTTGGTTATCTGAGCTGCATGCTTCTAGTTGATTGTGGGACAATTATATAAGATGGGCCCTGATGAGATTATTTGTCATTGCATCTTGGAACATGAGAAATTAATGATACTGAATGAAGAACATGCTAGTGTCACATGAGGACATTACGTTGGAAGAGCCATGATGAAAAATATATTGCAAGTAGGATTGTGGTGGCCTACCATGCATGGAGATGCATGAGAATACTGTCGCAACTGTGATGTTTTCCAAAGAACAGGAAAGTCATCGCGACGAGATGAAATTCCATTTGTACCATAAATAAATCCGTAGGACTTTGATAAATGGGCCATTGATTTTGTGGGTCCTATTAGTCCGAAAGGGAAGCGAACAAGGGAAATATATATAATCACTACAAACAAATACCTAACCAGATGGGATGAATTAGTTCCAGTAAAATATTGTATTGTTGTGAATTTTTTGTTTGAAAATGTCGTGACGAGATTCGACTACCCAAAAAATTTGATAACCAACTAAGGTACTTTGTTAACCAGTTAATTAAGGAATTGATGGAGGAATTCAAGATCCAACATATAAAGAAAACGCCATATCACCCTCAAGTGAGTGGTGCTGTTGAAGAATTTAACAAAATTATGGAAAATGCGTTGACAAATATTTGCAATGTCCAATGAGATGACTGGGATCAACAAATGTTCGCAGTGCTATGGGAATATCACACAACCTATAAGAGGTTGACAGGTCTAACTCCATTTCCTTTGGTATATGCGAAATAAGTTTTCATGCCAATGGAATACATTGTACCCATCTTAAGGATTGTTTCAATCACAGAGATGATAGATGTTGGTGCTTTGAAGAAATACTATCGCAACTAGTAGAGTTGGAAGAAGAATGATTTGTTGCAGGATATCATCAAAACATTGAGAAAGAACGACTGAAAGTATGGCACAATTGCCACATCAAGAAAAACAATTTTAGGTTGGAGGACTTGTTCTTCAGTCTGATATAAAATTATTCAAGAATCTAGGTAAGTTAAAACACATTGGTTAGGACCGTATGTTGTAATTCATATCACTATTGGAGCCACAATACAATTGAAAAAGTTGGATGGAACACCTATCAAAGGACATGTAAATGAAAGTCAGTTAAATTCTTATCAGG
Source organism: Pseudotsuga menziesii (assembly GCA_001517045.1). Taxonomy (NCBI): domain Eukaryota; kingdom Viridiplantae; phylum Streptophyta; class Pinopsida; order Pinales; family Pinaceae; genus Pseudotsuga; species Pseudotsuga menziesii. Next base: position 461,388 of record LPNX011030628.1, on the reverse strand, counting down.
ATAACTGAGACTCAATCGAATGAGGAAAAGAGAGAGAAAGAAAGAAAAAAATAATTGTTTTTGTTTAAATCGCAGGAAATATGTTGTCGCAAATGGGAAGATTGTCGTAAAGTGATAGCAAGTCGCAAGTAGAGGAAAATTGTCGTAGACTCTATGTCTGTCGCAAGTGGAAAAATAAAGGTGAAGACAAATCGTTTTTCATAGGAAAAAGGAATCTATCGAAGGAAGAATAATTCTCGCAAGAAATAGTGATGCTATCGTAAGATGAATTTGAGTCGTAGAAATGAAACTTGGACATCATTAATTTGAAAATCCTGATACATTTTGGTGGCGTACTTGTTGGGTCACCTTGGTCATCATTGTACCATAACTACCACTGACGTGACATGAGAGTGGTGGATTCCTTGTAATGATTCAGATGACTACCCATGTGACATAAATGACAGATAAATTTCCATTGATTGTTTGTGCGTGTGAAGGACTAGTTGACTGAACGGGTAGATGTTATCAATATTTGCACCCAAAATTCGATCCATTCTATTGCACTTGAGAAGAAAAATTGTTATCTACAACTCCAAGAGCTAAACCAGGTTTTTCACAAAGCATGGTTATTTTGATTTCCAACACAAGCACAGTTGCAAAATCCGCTATAGAGAATGTGTCACCCATGCTCATTATGGAAGATACTGTCGGATATGTTCCATTGCAGACAGGGGCTAGAATGGAAACCAAAGAAGTTCCAGTCATCCCTAAATTAAGGTTACGAACTGACCCACCTGGTTTGTCAACGAAGAAACATTCTTGTAACATCAAGAAGAAATCTATTTCAGCACTAACGATGAAATATGAAGAAGCAACGGTTGAAATTAGGATACTAGACTATATTCCACCCAAACTTCTAGATGCACTCACTAGTAGACCCACCAGAATGCAAAGTATCCATTGGTAAAGTCCGTTGGTTTGAAGCAAAGATTAGATAACAGAGAACAACAACGGAATCCTAGAACATCACCATCAATTGTATAAGAAGCACAAGATATATTTGTCAATGAATACTCGAGGGAAGAATATGAGAGGGAATATTTCATCAACAACGAAGAAGGGTTTATGAAAATGTTCTTCCTTCGGGGAGGGACAAGTCAAAGAAAATAATGTCTAGAAAATCACCTGGAATTTCTTCTTCAACTTTCCAAGAAGTGCAGGATATAATCGGTGATTTCAATGAAATTTTCACTCTCGTGAGTCCCACCACTACAAAGTAGTAACTTTTCAAAAATAAAGAAAGAATAATAGAGGCTACGAAGAAGATATAAGAAGCAGAGGCACTGTGTTCCAAGGCCGTTAACCAAGTTTCTCAAACTTGGGAAGCATTGATTGACAATGCGGAATTGGAGAAAGTTGTAGAGGATTTGTGCATAGCTAAGACAGGAGAAACCTGGTTGAAGAATGAAATGAAGAAGATACCCTTAGAAAAGAAAATGGCCAAGGCTACGGAAATGAAAAATCTCCAACAGGAAGTTCATGCAACAATAACATAGGAAAGACAAAGTCGCAGAGCTGCAGGCTAAAGAAATAATTACATACATCATTCAACCTGTACATGAGAAGGTGCAATGAGCAGTAGAGGCTCCAAAACTCGTAACACCGAAACACATTAGTTCCGACCTTGTCAAACAATTGCAGAAGGCATAAGAAGATGTGTTATGATAGACATAGGAGATAGTGAAAATATTTCAATATTTTCAAAGCAAAGTCGTCACTAATGTAGAAGTTGGGGAGTATAACAACGTGGATCGAGACGCGCCACAGGTGAGTATTGGGGGCCTGTTGGCCCTAGGAAAAGATGGTAAGAATTCAAGAAGAATTCAGTTATAATTTTGCTTGGAAGATAAAGAATTTGGTTGTAGGGAGAAGAAGTTGCGAAAAAATAAGATGAAGGCAGAGGAGAAGCTATGATGGAACTAGTTGTAGAAGGAAGAACAAGTTAGAAGAAGAATCTACAAAGGAAACTACGATAGAGGAAGACAGAAGAAGATAAGAAAGAAATATGTAAGAAAAAACAAGTAGTCATAGAGGAAGCTACAATAGGAGAAGAGTTCGTAAAATATGAGAAGCTGCGACAAAAGAGAGGCTGTGATTAAAGGAAAGGATGCGATGAGACTAGCTATGACGGAAGGGACAATAGTAAAAAAAGGCGTGCAGTGATGCAATGATTGGAAATGACAAATCAAGAGATCATGGGTACAAGGTTGGCTAGAGTCACACATGCTGTAAGGAATAAAAGCATATTTGTATTTTGGGTCGATAGTTCCTACTGACAAGTGTAACTCAAATAGGAATGATAGCCTATTGGCTAAGAGATTGAAGTCTCTTGAATGCGACATGTAAATAATCTATAAAAGGAATAAACCAATATATATGCGGGTTACTTACTTGGATTTACCTCATCATCTATTAGTTACGTTCTTAGTTACTTAATTCCTAGTGAGTTAGTTGTGTCTGTAAGAAGAGTAGTTGATCCATATTGTGTGCATATCAACAGTAGAATCGAAGAGAAGATTAGTCAATCCAAGATGTGTGCAGATCGACAGTAGTCGCATTAGAGGAAATGTCATTTCAAAATGGACCTTTTAACTCTAATTCAAATTCCATGTCATCATGTGTTAGCCAATGAAATTTCTTTAAATTTGAAATACCGTATAGGTCTTAAACAAATTTTTAATATAAATTTGGGGATAGGTATCATAAAAAAACTACTTTTTTTGTTCATATTTTCGATATATCTCCCTGTGTTTTTACTCAAATTTCGATCGGGAGAGCTCATTGGATGCAGAATTAAATTCCGCGTACAACTAGTACCACTCGGTATACTTTTGACAGACCCCGCTACCCAAAAAATAAGAATACCTGAAAAAAATGTGATGATGATGTCATGATCACATTTTTTCAGGTATTGCTTGTTTTTTGGGTAGCAAGGTCCGTCAAAAGTATGCCGAGTGGGTACTTGTTGGATTCAGAATTTAAATCTGCATTCAACGAGCTCTCCCGATCTAATTTTGAGTAAAAACATAGAGAGATATGCCGAAAATACAAACAAAAAAGTAAATTTTTTTCTTTTCTTTCTACAAAATTAATAAATATTATTTTATTATTTTAACTATTATTTTATTAATTTTCCTTAGGAGACCTATTTTGAGTTGAAATTTCTTCTAATATATTATAAGAGAATAATATTGAATGACAAAAGAATAGAGAGCATGAGAGGAGAGAGGAGTCTATATAGATAAGAGAGAAAGATCTAGAACATAGTCTATAGCTGAGTGGGAAGACAAAAGGTTCCATATATCTCTCGTGCCAAATGAAGAGAACCTTTGTGCTTTTTATTGGATGGGTTTCCACATTAAATATTGTGTCATTAAGTAGATAATGAATGTGTTTATGTCACATGAATGCATATGATGAATGTATGTGATGAATGCGACTAAGTTGTATGAATGTATACTGTGAATAAGTGTTTATGTATTTTCTTATAAATGAGTTATCTTATACATGATTCGCACTATTGATAGATAACCTATGTGTTAAAAAATATATTTTTGTTATACTCTTTTTCGAAGGATACGTTAAGTAGTGTCTTATATGCGCATAGTAAGAATAAGCAATACACCCATTGGCTTCGGTCGATCTAGTTGGTAAGGTGCCAAGGGAGAAGAAATCCCCACCCAACTGCAAAAACCTGGTTCTGTAAGTAACCCATAAGAGATATCTCAGGTGAGATTGCATATGCGTCACAAGTGCTTCCCACTGAGTATTTCTATGTTGGGCCGATATCTTGGCCGTTGTTGCACACAAAAGAAGGTCTGAGTTTGGATCGAAGGGACAATTGCCAACAAAGAAAAAAATGAAAGGGAAGGGTACTAAATGTTTAGGTTCCTAATCACAATATGTTGGGTCCTTTTAGGTTTCATGCATCATCCAAGATGAATTCTACTTCTAGGATCGTGAGAGTCCCAACATATTCCTACTAAAACCCTTACAATACAGTCTCCAATCAACCAGTGGTGATGAGATGGGCTTAAGGATACCTTTAGAACTCTGATATGGGTGTATTTATTGGTATTAGCAGGTTTGTACAGATCATAAATAGCATAGAAATATTTTTGGGGCCACATTAGTAAAAATAGATCTTAGGAAAGCTTATTGGGTTTGTAAAGGGGATCCGAATTCTCTATTTTAAGAATTGGATCTTTGTGTCTCACTTTTTCCCCTTTTGTGGCGATGAACTTTTATAAAAGATAATGAACTACATATCTACAAATACATTAAGAATTAGATAACGGTGTAATGAAACAAAAGTTTCCATTGCGAATAAGATTTTATATGGTATTTTTTTCAAATTAAAAAAAAAATTGTATCTTATTTATTTTATTTTATTTAAAGGCCATTGCCATTTATTATTTTTCCAGCAATTTAAAGTATGGCCACTCCCGAAAACTGCACAAGAATCACCAGAGTAAATCTTTCATGGAAAAGAAACTGAGTTACAGAATAATAAGCATCATTTACAGACTTAAATATCTCACCCTGTAATCAGCAGTTGCTGCTTTTAAATAATGTTTACATAAATAATGAATCCAATGATTCAATTTCCAGAAAATTAATACAATATTCTGAAAATAAAAACTTTTCATGATTCCCAAAATAGCGTGATGGATTGTTAGCTGGATTCAAACCTTGGTTCCAAAATCCTTGCATGATTATCCATTATACATAATTGAGAAGGAGTTAAAAACTGCGTCATATGAAATAGGCATGCCCTGCATAAAATACGATCCGTTAATATAGTGTGTTAAAAACCAACAAATTAAAAGCATACACTTAAATGATATTCTCCACCTGTCATATGGTAACTTTCTTTTATACTAAAGGCAACGTAATTTTCCATGAACGGTAGGTTTAAGTGGCATAAATTAATATATATAAGTGGAATTTATATTAAAAAATTATCATTTGTTTTATGCCAACCTGGGATTTGTAACAAATTGTATAAATGGTTTTTATTTTGTAAATTAGTTTAACTTTTATGGTATTATTTTTAAACGCTTATAATAATAATAATTATGTATGAGTGTTTTATTTAAATTTAATTAAATTCTAATGAAAAATGATTAGTATAATCATAATAATAATAATCTTTTTAACACTTTATTAATTAATTTTTACTTATTTGATTAAATTTAAAATAATGTCAAAATCTCATCATCAAACTAAGGTTTTAATTCAACAAGAATCAGACGACGAAGGTAAGTCAAGCTAGTGAATTGATTAATCGATGGAACTCATTACCGGAATAAGTGTTGGAATGAGTACCAAAATGCAATACTGCATAATCTTTCATAGCATAGGAGTTGCTAGCATGATGATTAGTTTATCATGGTCAAAATTACATTTAATACATCAAAAGTAATAGATTGGGCATCTTTTATGTTCATGAGTTTTGATTAATAAAATAAAGTAGAAGATACCTCTTTTGAAGATAAATATACTAAATTATGGGCAAATGAGCTCTCAAATTAGTGAAAATAAAGTCATGAAAAAGGACAACTTTTGGAGCCCATCAATTTGAACCCTCAAACTTCTTCAAGAATTAGGGAACATATGGATATGATAGGTCCACTTGCAATACATTAATTAATGGTTGAAGGCCACTAATCACTATTCATGACTCCAACTCAACTCTCAAAATGGAAGAGAAAACTAGCAAGACATTCAGGATTTGAATGAGAGACTTCCAACATCTGCAAGGAGACTCGAATTGGCTAGAAGATGAATTAAAGACTTGAAAAAAGACTCCATTGATGGTCACACCCGCTTCATGAACAAGGATGGAATAGAAATGCTAAGGGGCACATCACCCAAAGTTCAGTTGAGGCACATCTCTCCACCACTAAGTAGAAAAGTTCTCAAGACAAAATTACAATGACCCAAAATATTGATAGTGATGTGCTATCATTGTTTTATATAATAATTAGGCTTCATGTGGTCGAATTGAATCAACGGGTGTCCCACCTCCTTTCCCAATGCTCCCTCATGAATGGATTAAGAACTTTCCTACTTTGCCTTCCTTTCTTTCCTGCCTTTCCAACTGACCTTCTTTTCCTCCTTTGGAAATTGCACCCTCTTGTTCATGCCTTTTTTATTGACATGCATTTATCCTTTCTAGCAACCGTGCCCTCTTTACTTGCTAAAAATTTCTCAATTTTTTTACTGACATGCTTTTCCTGTAGTTTCCCTCTTAGTGCATGCTTTTCTAGCTGGTTTCTGATGTGCATGTTTTTGTCTCCTCTTTATTTTATTGTTTCCAAGATTCCTTAGCCCACCTCCTCTTCCTATGCACCCCACTTGGCTCATTATTCATTTAATTAATTTTTAAATTAGATTAATTTATGAAATAAATACCTTGGACTAAGTGCAATTACTTAATTAATTTCCTGCATACAAAATTTAATCCATTTAATGGGTTATTCTTTTCCTACACCGAAGGGATTAATTGGGCTAGGAATTTGGCCTCATGATCATCCACGAGGGGATGCGAAAAGATGGTTATTGATATCAACAAAATGAAAGAGGTTTTTCATAAGAACAAGTTCATGTACAAAAAAATCTATCAGGTTTTTCCTAGGTGTCATGGTTTGGTAGATTTAAATGAATCTTTGAGCCTAATTTTTTCAGAAATTCAACAGTTTCCAAAACTCCCATAGCATCCGTGCAACAAAAACAGAGAAATTATCTATGAAAGTTTTGTAGATTAACTTCTATGACACGTATTATGGAAAATTTCTGGAGTGTGCTGTAAAGATCATTGAAACTTAACTTCTACAACTTTTATGGTGGGAGATAGTTGGAGCATGCTACATGAGCTATTAAGATGAACATAATAGGCTTGGTCCATAAATTTTGGCCATCTCAAGTGGATATGATCTACATCAAGATGTTTGGACAAGTGGAATAGATAACTGGTAACTGGCCTCTCTTCAATTTACATTATCATCTAAGCAACAATTCTTTTCAAAATTACCATCAGTTAACTAAGCAGTAGTCCACGAGTCATAGTTTAAACTTTAGTTAATTTACTCTCAGAGAAGTTCTTAGATATTTACTATTTTTAATAAAAACCGAAATAATTTAGGGTTTTTTTGTTAATGCAAACCATTGTAAGCCTATATGTGACAAATTTTTAGAAGACCCGATGGTTGTAATTTTGGAGAGAAAAAACTATTGAATATTGGTTTAGTTGGTTTCCAAGTTTAATGAAATTGATCAATGCATAACTGCTGAATGTTTTTACCATAGATTCATGTGTCTATCTATCTTATTCCATGTTATCCTTAGTAAATATATGACTTTCTTAGTTTTTCCATTTTTCAATGTTTGAATGAAATTATTGTATTCAGAATTCATCCTTAGCTTGATGCTCTGTTTCAGTTGTTCCAAACAAATTTTCTGTTTTTTTTTATCATTTCCTCCGAAGCTGAAGTAGAAATCATCATTGTATGCTATGCTTTAATGAGTTGTTTCCCTCAAATATGTCCCCACACCTCAAAAATTTGATTGACTAAGATATATTGTCTATCTTTCCTTTGCTTCCTTAAGCATTCTACAACCAGTTATTGACCACTCATATCATTTTATTCCGCCCTATTAACTCCATTCCCATTGGGTATTTTCTCCTAATCCCACCACTTCAAAACACCCAAAACCCTAATCTACCCACCGAGTATTTAGCCACTTGATTACAAAACCAACCATTTGAAAGAGAACATCTGAAAATTAAGTTGTAAGAGAGATCCCTCTATGGATTGGAAGGGTAACTTCTATTCTGCAAGTTGTTTTGAAATATTTACCTCTGTCCCTTCCTCTATATCCAAGGGTGTTCGTAGAGTGATAACATTCTGGCGTCTTTTCCTGGGAACGAAGTTGAAATATTCCTTGGGAGAAATGACAAAGAACAGAACAAATTGTTGATGGTGAACATATTCAGACACAAGAATTCTTTGTATTATTCACCTGGAGACTCCATTTCAAAATAATCCATATTTAAAAGAATCACTTGTGACTCCAATGTCTAAATAAGAGTTCTATATATTCAAGGTATGCTCCTATGAATCATTCATGTATTCCTGGTTTTCCAAATCGTATGCTATGTATAGATTGGTAGACATATTTGCCAAATTTAGAGATGAAAAAGGGGATGATGTTGCTCTTCATTTAGTTATGTTTCATATGTGCATACATAGGCTAGGGGTTGAATTGCATGAATACTTCTTGATGAAGATGTTTATGTTAACTTTAGAAGAAAAGACAAGATCATGGTATGAACTGTTAAGATATGCTAGTCTTTATTCCTTTAAAAACTTCTATTCAGTATTTTGCAAAAATTATAAAGAAAGTTACCCTTCTTCAGTGTTGGTTGAAATTTTTTATGGAAGTCTTGAAAATATATTTCAACATACACTACAACAAATAGTGGAATTAGTGTCCTATTTAGTATCCCTTTTTAATGTCTTTTTTTTTTCATTGAGTGGTCAAACTAGATGCTAAATGGGACGTGTCATTGAAAAATCGTAAAGCGTCTCAAAAAATGTCTTTTTTTGCTTCCTAAATAGCATCCTTTTTGTCATCCAAAATAACATCCATTTTTTTCTTCTAGAATAGCATCCAACTTTTCTTCCTAAACAATGTCGAGGTTTGCTTCTTAAATAACATCCTATTATTCTTCCTAGAGATTGTCCACTTTTGATTCCTTAATGACGTCCCCATTAGCGCCATAATTTCATCCTTAATAGCACCAAGTTAGAATCTATGTTTACATCTATGTTCACACCATATTTTCATCCAAATTAACATCCAATATTGCATCCATATGTGCTACCACTTTAGCATCCCATTTTGTACCATTTTTTACTTTCAAATATGAGCCAATTTTTGCTTCCAATTTTGTACCATTTTTTCTTCCTTTTTTGCATCGTTTTTGGCTACCAAAACAGTGTCAAATATTTCTTCTATTGTTGCACCATATTTTTCTTCCTATGTAGCACCATGTTTTTCATCCAAATTAATGTCTTACTTTTCTACCATATCAATGCAATGTTTGGATTCATCATTAGCGCCAAGTGTTGCATCCTTTTGAATTCCTAGTTTTGCATCTTTATTTACGCCCACATTAGCACCATGTTTTGCTACTACTTTAGAACCCAATTTATCGTCCATTTTTAATCCCACAATAGCACCACATTTTTCTTCTTGTTTAGCTCCTTGGCTTTCTTCTTATTTTGATTCATCATGAATGCATCATTTAGCATCCATTTTTGCTTCCTTATTAGCACCACATTAGGATTTCTATTTAACACCTACAACCATATCCAATTGTCTACTAATATATTTATTATATCAAATTATTATAATTATTCATTAATTTCAATAGTCACTCATATATCATTTACTTTATAGTTCTTAAATAACATAATGAAACATTCAAATTAATTGTAGATACCATTATTGAAATTAATTGCATAGCATTTATGAAGAAATTTAACATAAACAGACAACATTTATCCAAAGTAGTAATATCATCATATATATTAATTTTCCATGAAAAGATCATCAACAACTTCCATATATATATATATATATATATATATAAATTTAAAATATAATAATGATAACATCACCATTATTTTTCATCAAAAGAAGTGAATTTATAAAACATCATTGCATAAATAACCTATCATACATATCATCATATTAAGGTTAAAAGAACAAGTGAACAATATATATAGTGAAAATACCAATATCACAAGAGATCTTTTTTTGATATCCATATCTAGAAAAGTCAAAATGATCAGCAGTAATCAAAATTTATATGTCAACATGAATCCACCATACAAATCAAAATGACACAGAATGTAATACGAATTTGGATCATCACAAAGATAACAATATGTGTCTGGTATCATGGAGAAATATAAAAAAAACATCCACAAGCTCAATAGTAGCATCAATGGCTACCATCATCATCATCATCGTCGTCGTCATCGTCATCCTCATCCTCATCTATCCCAACATCATATCCATCATCATTTTCATCTGATCCATCTACATCATTATAATCAATATATTTCTCTGGTACATCAGTGAAAACATAATCAGGATCATCATCTAAGCAGTGATCTTCACCATTTTTCTGCAAATACCAATAAATAATCAATTTAAAGCATCAACATTAATTTCATTACATAATGCATATTCCGTGTTATATTGAAAATATCAGTGTGATAATTTATGCATTCTTACGAGTTTTCCAACCATTAATATAAACATCATCTCATCAACAGATAGTAACCACATATATCAAGTGTATCCACAACCATGCATACACACACATATACACCATAAATTTTCTATCACAATAGAAAGGACATAGAGGCAAGGAAAAATAGACATCCCAATGATTATATATAAAGTGAAGAAAAATATGATATCACATATATTATTCACTTCAAACCATTTTTTGTCTAAAGTTGTTATATCATTATATATATAACATGTTCTTCAATATATATCTTTAAGAAAATATTAACCATGGTTTTCATCTCTCAATCAAATGTATAAATGGCTAATCAAAAAAATTCATTGGATTCATGTTATCCAAGTACCTGCAGGAGGTAACAAAACTCAATTCCGTTGCTTGGAATTTGCTTGGTATCCCTGAATGGCCATCGAAAGCATGTTTAAACTAGCCATAACACGAAAATTGAGCCTCTGATGGACAAAAATTTAGTTTCATTAGATTCATGACATCCGAGTATCACTTGGGACAAACCTATTCGATGGCTTCATGGACTGAACATGATCTATTTTGATTGTTTTCTAAACTAAGGTTTTGCGCAGTGACGTGCAATACAATTTCTGCATGAAAGGATAATATTTTGAAATGTGCCAAGTGAATGCATGAGAATCATAGCAATGTCTCACTTTCCCAAACACACTTGCAGGAGGAAAAAAAACTCAATTTCGTTGCTCGGTTTGGATTTTAAACCCGTGGTTGAAATTTTACTAGTGTCCCTTAATGACCTTGGGAAGCAAGATGACACTCACTATAACTTAAAAATCGTGGCTCCAATGGAAACACTGTCAATTTCGTTGGATTCATGACATTCGAGTACCAATAGGAACACCCCTATCTAGTGGCTTCATGGATCAAAATTTGTCTATTTTGATGGTTTTCTAAACTACGGGTTTGCCAAGTTACGTGTAGTGTCATTTCTGTATGATAGGATAAGATTGTGAAAAATGTGCCCAACGAGTGTGTGGGCATTAGAGTCATATAACCCTTATCGAAACACACTTGCAAAAGGAAACAAAACACAATTTCGTTGCTCGTTTTGGTTTTTATGCTCCTAGTCGAAATTTCCTTGGTGTCCCTGAATGACATTGGTAAGAAAGATAAACTCTCCATAACCTGAAAACTGAGGCTCTGATGGAAAAAAAATTATTTATTTTGTATTCGTGACATCTAATTATTGCTAGAGACACCCCTGGTTGGTGGCTTCATGTACAGAACGTTCTATATTTTGACACTTTTCTAAACTAAGGTTTTTCTCCATGACGTGCAGTGCAATTTATGCACAATAGGTCAATATTTTGAGAAATCTGTTGAAATAGTGCATATGCATCGCACTCATCTCTCCCTTTCCCAAACACACCTGCATGAGGTAATAAAACTCAATTTTGTTGCTCAGTTTGGATTTTATGCCCCTAGTTGAAATTTGTTTGGTGTCCCTAAATGACCTTGATAAGCGAGATAAAACTCTCCATAACTAAAAAAATGAAACTCTAATGGAAAAACCATTAGTTGTATTAGATTCATGACACCAGAATACTACTTGGGATACCCTTTTCTAATGGATTCATGGATCGAACATTGTCTATTTTGACAATTTTCTAAACTAGGGTTTTGCTGATTGACATGTGGTGCAATTTCTAAACGATAGGATGCGATTTTGAAAAATGTTCCCAACGAGTGCATGGGCATCTCAGCCATCTCCCCCTTTCCCAAAAGCAACTTGAGGATGCAACAAAACTCAATTTCGTCGCTCAGTTTGGTTTTTATGCTCCCAGTTGAATTTTTCTCGGTGTCCTTGAATGACCTTGGGAAGTGAGATGGAAATTACCATTACTCAAAAATCAAGGCTTTGATGGAAAAACCTTTGGTTCTGTTGTTTTTTTTACATTGGAGTAACACTACGTAAAACCATGTCTGGTGGCTTCATGGACAAAACATGGTCTATTTTGGTAGTTTTCTAAACTAGGGTTTTGCTCAGTGACATGAAGTGCAATTTCTACACAATAGGGAAAATTTTTGAAAAATGTGTCGAGTGAGTGTATAGAAATCACAGTCATTTCTCCCTTTCCCAAACACACTTGAAGGAGTCAATGCAAATCGATTCCATTTCTTGGTTTGGTTTTTATGCCCCTAGTTGAAATTTGTCTGGTGTCCCTAAATTGCCTTCAGAAGCGGGATGAAACTTGCCATAACTTGAAAATGGAAGCTTTGATTGACAAACTGTCAGTTCCAATAGATTTGTGACATCCTAGTTCCACTTGTAAGAACCCTTTCTAGTGTATTTATGGACCGAATGTTGTATATTTTGATGGTTTTCTAAACTAGGGTTTTGTTAAGTGACGTGTAGTGCAATTTCTCCATGATAGGTCAATATGTGGTCAATATTTAAAAAAATGCATCGAGCGAGTGCATGGGAATCACAACCATGCTGCCATTTTCCATATACACTTAAAAGAAGCAACAAAACTCAATTATGATGATCAGTTTGGTTTTTATGTTCGCAGTTGAAATTTTCCTAGTGTCCCTTAATGGCCTTGGGAAGTGAGATGAAACTTTATATAACTTGAAAATCATGGCTTTGATAGATAACATGTTAGTTCTGTTGGATTCATGACATCCGAGTACCACCAAGTACACTCATGTCTAGTGGCTTCATGGAACAAAAGTTGTTTATTTTGATGGTTTTCTAAACTAGGGTTTTGTTAAGCAACGTGCAGTGCAATTTCTGTATAATAGGCTAATGTTTTGAAAAATGTTCCCAATGAATGTGTGGGAATTGTAGTCATCTCACCCTAACCTAAACACACTTGCATGAGGAAACGAAACTCAATTCTGTTGCTTGGTTTGGTTTTTATATATGCTCACAAATGAAATTTTCCTATTGTCCTTGAATGACATTGGTAAGCAATATGAAACTCACCATAACTTGAAAATAGAGGCTCCAAAGGAAAAATAGTTAGTTATGTTGGATTCACGACATCTTATTACCACTAGGAACACCACTGTTTGGTGGCTTCACGGATCGAACATTCTAAATTTTGACATTTTTCTAACCTAGGGTTTTACTTCGTCACGTGCAGTGCAATTTCTACATAATGGGAAAATATTTTGAAAAATGTGTCAAGACAACACATGGGCATCGTACCCATCTTTCCCTTGATGAAACACACCTACATGAGGTAACATAACTCAACTTCACTGCTCGATTTGGATTTTATGGCCTCAATTGAAATTTGCCTTGTTTCCTTGAATGGTCTTGAGAAGTAAGATAAAACTCACCATAAATCGAAAACCAAAGCTCCAATGGAAAAAACCATCAGTTCCATTGGATTAGTGATATTTTAGTACCTCTTGGGACACCCTTTTTTGGTGGCTTCATGGCTTAAACGTTGTCTATCTTGACAATTTTCAAAAATAGGGTTTTTCTCATTGATGTGTAGTGCAATTTCTGCACGATAGGCTATGATTTTGAAAAATATTCCCAATGAGTACATGGGAATATCATTCATCTCTTCCTTTCCTAAACAAACCTCCAAGAGTCAATGGAACTCAATTCCATTGCTCAGTTTGGTTTTTATGCTCTCGATTGAAATTTTCATGGTGTCCTTGAATAACTTTGGGAAGTGAGATGGAACTTACCATAAATAAAAAATTGGCGATCCCATGGAAAAACCATCATTTTTCTTGATTTTGTGACATCTTATTACCTCTAGGGACAACCCTGTTCATTGGATTCATGGACCAAACATTGTCTATTTGAATGGTTTTCTAAACTATGGTTTTGCTCAATGATGTGCAATGAAATTTGTGGCACAATAGGGAAAGGTTTTGAAAAGCATGTCGAGTGAGTGAATGGGAATTGTATTCATCTCTCCCTTGCCCAAAAACACTTATAGGAGGCAATGGAAATCAATTCTGTTGCTCAATTGTTTTTTTCATTGGTTGAAAATTTCTTGGTGTCCCTAAATAGCCTTGGGAAGTGAGATGAAATTCACCATAACTGAAAAACCGAGGCTTCAATGGACAAAATGTCAATTCCATTAGATTAGTGATATCCGAGTACCACTTAGGATATCCCTATTTGGTGGCTTCATGGATCGAACATTGTCTATTTTGACATTTTTCTAAACTAGGGTTTTGCTCAGTGATGTGCAATGCAATTTCTGCATGATAGGATAAGATTTTGAAAAATGTGTAGAGGGATTACATGGGAATCATGGTCATCTCGCCCTTCCAAAATAAACTTGCAGGAGGAAATAGAACTCAATTTCGTTGCTTGGTTTGGTTTTTATGGCCCGGTTGAAATTTTCCTGGTGACCCTTAATGACATTGAGAAGCGAGATAAAAGTCGCTATAACTCGAAAAATGTGGCTCCAATGGAAAAAATTTCATAATCACTAGATTTATGAAATCCAAGTACCACTAGGACACCCCTTTTCGATGGCTTCATGGATCTAAAGTTGTCTATTTTGATGGTTTTTTCAACTAGGGTTTGCTAAGTGACGTGTAGTGCAATTTCTGTATGATAGGATAAGATTTTTAAAAATGTGGCAAACGAGTGTGTGGAAATTGCAATCATGTCAACCTTACTCAAACACATTTGTAGGAGGGAAAATAACTCAATTATGTTGCTTAGTTTTGTTTTTATGCTCCTAGTTGAAATTTTCTAGTGTCCCTAAATGACATTGTTAAGCAAGATGAAAGTCACCATAATTTTAAAACCGAGGCTCTGATGGACAAACAGTTAGTTATGTTGGATTTGTAACATATGATTACCACTAGAGACACCCTTATTTGGTGGCTTCATTGACCGAACGTTGTATATTTTAACGATGTTCTAAACTAGGGTTTTTCTTCCTGACATGCAGTGCAATTTCTACACAATAGGACATTATTTTGAAAATGTGTCGAGAGAGTGCATGGGAATCACAGTCATCTTAAACTTTCCAAAACATGCCTGCAAGAGGTAAAAAAACTCAATTTTATTGCTCAGTTTGGATTCTATGCCCTTGGTTGAAATTTTGCAAGTGTCCTTGAATGACCTTGAGAAGTGAGATAAAACTCACCATAACTCAAAAACTGAAGCTATGATGGACAAACTGTCGGTTGCGTTGGATTTGTGACATCTGAGTAATTCTTAGGACACCCCTATATGATGGATTCATGGATCAAACGTTGTCTATTTCAATAATTTTCTAAACTAGGTATTTGCTCATTGACGTGTAGTGCAAATTCTGTACAATAGGCTATGATTTTGAAAAATGTTCCCAACGAGTGCATGGGTATCTCATTCAAATATTCCTTTCCCAAACAAACCTCTAGGAGGAAAAAACACTCAATTCTATTTCTCAATTTAGTTTTTATGCTCTCGATTAAACTTTGCATTGTGTCCCCTTAATGACTTTAGGAAGTGAGATGGAACTTAACATAAATAAAAAATTGAGGCTTTGATGGACAAACCGTTAGTTCTATTTATTTCATGACATCAGAGTACCACTTGGGACACCCCTATCCGGTGGCTTCATGGAATAAACATTCTTGTTTTTGATGGTTTTGCAAACTAGGGTTTTTCTTAGTGACGTGCAGTGTAATTTTTTCAAAATAGGGAAATATTTTGAAAAATGTGCCAAGCAAGTACATGGGTATCGCTGTCATATATCCCTTTCTAAAACACACTTGTAGGAGGAAACAAAAATTAATTCCATTGCTCAGTTTGGTTTCTATGCCACTGGTTGAAATTTGTCTAGTGTACTTGAATGGATTTGAGAAGAGAGATGAAACTCACCATAAATCGAAAATGAGACTTCGATGAACAAACTGTCAATTCCATTAGATTCATGAGAGTCATGTACCGCTTGGGATAGACCTTTCTGTTGGCTTCATGGAACGAACATTGTCTATTTGACGGTTTTCAAAACTAGGGTTTTGTTTAATGATGTGCAATGCAATTTCTGCATGATAGGATAAGATTTTTAAAAATGTGTTGAATGAGTGCATGGGAATCACAATCATCTTTTTCTTGACCAAACATACTTGAATGAGAAAATGGAACTCAATTTTGTTGCTGAGTTTGGTTTTTATGCCCTAGTTGAAAATTGCTTGGTGTCCCTTAATGGCCTTGGGAAGTGAGATGAAACTTGCTATAACTCAAAAACCATGGCTTTGATGGAAAAAATGTTAGTTCTTTTGGATTTGTGACATCCAAGTACCACTAGGGACACCCATGTCATGGACTAAAAGTTGTCTTTCTCGATGGTTTTCAAAACTAGGAAATTGTTAAGTGACGTCCAATGCAATTTCTATATGATAGGCTAAGATTTTGAAAAATGTGCCCAAATGTGTGTGGGAATTGCAACCATCTATCCCTTACCCAAAGAAACTTACACGAGGAAACAAAACTCAATTACATTGTTTGGTTTGATTTTTTTGCTCCCAATTGAAATTTTCCTGGTGTCCCTAAATGACATTGGCAAGCAAGATGAAACTCGCCATAACTTGAAAAATGAGACTTTGATGGACAAAAAACTCAGTTATGTTGGATTTATGACATTCGATTACCGCTAGAGACACCCCTTTTGGTGGATTCATGGATTGAACGTTGTATATCTTGAAGGTTTTCTAAACTAGGGTTTTGCTTAGTGACGTGCAATGCAATTTCTACACAATAGCCTAAGATTTAAAAAAATGCTCCAAACGAGTGCATTGGAATCACATTCATATCGCCCATTCCCAAGTACACCTGCAAGAGGTAACATAGCTCAATATCATTTCTCATTTTTATTTTTATGACCTCGGTTGAAATTTTCCTGGTGTCTCTAACTGGACTTGAGAATAAAGAGAAAAATCAGCATAACTTGAAAATTGAATCTTCTATGAAAAAACTGTTAGTTCCATTGGATTTATGAAATCCAAGTACAGATTAGGACACCCATGTCTAGTGGCTTCATGGATCGAACATTGTCTAGTTTTCCAATTTTCTAAACTAGGGTTTTTACCATTGATGTGTAGTGCAATTTATGCACGATAGGACATGATTTTTAAAAATGTGCCAATGAATGCATGGGCATATAAGTTGTCTCTCACTTTCCCAAACACACCTCTAGGAGGAAACATAATTCAATTTGGTTTCTTAGTTTAGTTTTTATGCTTCGTGTTGAAATTTGCATGGTGTCCCTGAATAAATTTGGGAAGTGATATCAAATTTACCATAACTTGAAAATCGAGGATTAAATAAACAAATCACCAGTTTTTTTGGTTTCTTAGCATCCGAATACTGCTAGGGACACCGCTATCTGATGGATTCATGGACTAAACGTTGTGTATTTTGACAGTTTTCTAAATTAGAGTTTTGCTCAGTGACGTGCAGTGCGAATTTCTGCACAATAGAGAATTATTTTGAAAAATGTGTCAAGCGATTGAATGGGCATAAAATTCATATCTACATGCCCAAACACACTTGTAGGAGGAAACGAAAATCAATTCTGTTTCTCAGTTTAGTTTTTAGTTCCCTGGTTAAAATTTTCCTGGTGTCCCTGAATCGCCTTGAGAAGTAAGATGAAACTCGCCATAAATAAAAAACTGAGGCATCGATGGAAGAACTGTTAGTTCCATCATATTCATGGAATATTTGTACCAATTGGAATAGCCATTTCTGGTAGCTTCATAAACCAAACATTCTCTATTTTTGATGGTTTCCTAAACTAGGGTTTTGTTGACTCACGTGTAGTGCAATTTTTGCATGATAGGCTAAGATTTTTAACCTATCTCCATTTCCATAGTCATATCTCCATTTCCCAAACACACTTGCAGGAGGAAATGAAACTCAATTCCTTTGATTGGTTTTGTTTTTATGCCCCTGGTTGAAATTTGTTTGGTGTCCCTTAATGGCCTTGGGAAGCCAAATGAGACTCTCTATAACTTGAAAACTATGTATTTGATGGAAAAAATATCCGTTTTGTTGGATTCATGACATTCTAGTACCACTAGGTTCACCCCTTTCCAGTGGCTTCATAGACTAAAACATGTCTATTATGTGGCGTGTAGTTGTCTATTATCGTTTTTTAAGCTAGGGTCACTATTTAGTGGCGTGTAGTGCAATTTCTGTACAATAGGAGAATATTTTGAAAAATGTTCCCAGTGATTATGTGGGAATCACAGTCATATCACCCTTACCAAAACACTTACATGAGGCAACAAAACTCAATTCTGTTGCTCGATATGGTTTTTATGCTCCTAGTTGAAATTTTCTTGGTGTGCTTGAATGACATTGGGAAGTAAGATGAACCTCACCATAACTTGAAAACCAAAGCTATGATGGACAAATAAGAAGACACCGGTAATAAGAATGTGTGTACTTACAGAAGGTTGTGTTGAAACTAGCCAATATTTTCTGTAACTTCCGTCCGTTGGTTGGGCATGAAGAAAATGATTGCAAAGCTTATGATTTTATCCAAGAAATAACTATGGATACATACTTTATGAAAGGAGAGGGGAAAAAAACAGCATAAATACCTCAACCGCAACCACAATATAATAAATCACAACCGCAATATAGTAAATTGTAACGACAATATAATCAAACACATCAGTACAAACGACCACCATATCAGCAACAAGGAGGATTTTGCGGTGGTCGCAACATAGGGTTTGATCGCAAAGGAACTTTTGGTCGAGGTTGAGGACCGAGGGGTAGGACTCTATTTGATGGATTAGATGAATCTATGATCTCATTGTAATTACTATAGTGCAGTCGATCACACTGTCAAATAATGTCCACAACAAATTGTGAAATGGAAAGCTAAGAATGTGCCACAACCGTAACTGAACCATAATACAAATTAGAGTCAGAATCCTAGTCCAAATGTGCAGAAGATATCAAAAGAAATAAGGAGTCGACCATCACATGTTTTTGTAGTAACAAGAGGAGGAACTACGACAGGAGAAGATAGGCCACTGCCAAATGTTCGATCTGTACCTTGTAAGAAAGTACAATTTGCTGTGGGAGAAAAAATGAAACTTTCTTCGAGGAAATATATGCACTAATAAATTATATTGGTAAGTTTCTTGTTTATGAGATGTCACCGACTTTTTATTCGACAAATTCACCAAGATCGCAAGGGAAGGTCAGTGCCCTGAAATCTTTTTGCCGGGCTCTAATATGCCCTATCTAAGACAACACTTAATTGTCAACCCAGGAAGGTAACTTGTGAGATGCACACACTGTATATGTAGGATTAAGGCCTATCCTAATCTAATTTACCCTAATTTGTATTATCCTAATCTAGGGATTTATTCAAAGTGCATAATAAGAAGACTTCTAATCTAACAACTATCAAACTTATTCAAATGGAAATCCCTAATATTAATTAGAATACTCTCACATCTACAAAATATTCAAATTCCTATCCTATCCTAATTATAAATATTAAAATACTTTTTAAATGAACTTCAAGACAATTCTAAACTTGAATAAGAAACTAAGAACTATCTAACATAACTCAGAAAATTAAATAAACATAAAACTATTTATCAACACAAAAAACATAATAGGTTACATAAAGTGAACTAAGACACAGAAAACAGGTAAGTTGTAGAAAGCAAACTTATGAAGTTGATGTATCATTTAACCCTTTAAAAACTCTTCTTACATTAATGGATTTTTTAAGAAGTTTTAATACTATTCTAGAGCTTACTAATTCATCTTAAAAATGAACTATTTATGTGATCAAAACTATTGCAAACTAATTTATATTTTAAAACTAAAACAGAATAAATATAATTTGCAGAATAAATAAAATTAATCTTTAGAAACAAAATTGGATAAACTTAAATCCTTGAACCATAACGAAAATAAATTCCATTTGTATATCCTATAATTTAAACGAAAATATAATAAAGGTTATTTTATTGGGAACCAAGTCTTACAGACTTAATGCATACTTTTCAAACTCTGAATTTGAATCTACAGCAAACAAATCAGACCTACAATATTAAATATTTAAAATAGTATCTTTAAACTTCTCCTATTACCTGAGCTCGGTTCTAAACTAAGAAATGCTATGAACATTATTCCATAACTATCACATAATAAGATGACTAACTTCAAACATATGTGAATATATTTTTAAAGTCACTTAACAAGCCTACTAACTACAATTCTTCTTTTTAATAAAAACAGAAAATAACAATTAACATATCTATTCTATACAAGAACTAGATTTACAAAAGAAGGGATTATGGTCTTCTTGGAGGATCCTCGCCAAGAAAGCCACAAGTCCTTAAATGAGTACATAATAACTTCTAAGCTACAACCATACTCCTGAAATAAAGAAAATAATGATAGCTGAAAACAAATTGATTACAATATAAAGAAACATGTACATCATCAAGAATAACATTATATGAATTGAACTATGTATAATTCAGAGAAAACAACAATTAAGCAACGTAATCCTTATTGACCATTCATTGTATATTACATACATACATATCCTTAGTCTTTGTTTTGTCTACATATCTCTGTCTACATACATACTACTACCTATTCTCTTCTCTATATCTTCTTTCCATTCCATTTTCTATCTATGGCTCTCTTTATATAGCTCGCAGGCTGAGATAATCATTACCGATTTGACAGTAACAAACTCAATCTAGTAATTAAGAATGCAACTGTTCGATCCTTAATTGAGGGCTAAGAAGATGTGCTTTGGTTTGCTGTCGAATAACAAATCTTCATCTCTATTGCACGTAGTGCCTAGAGATGAAGATTGCATTAATTTATACATGAGTCATCAGTGAATTGAAGATTCAAGATTGGAGATGGATAAGCTTGGAGTTGTATGAGTGTTATAGCGGATTTCGCCACACTAGGTGAATCACACATTGTATGGCCTTCCCCTGTCCCGCTGCAGACTCATTAGTCCCTATGGACCACTTTTTTTCTTTTGATGTATCATTGACCATCCCTAAAAACATTAGAAAAATGATATACGTGGAATTTTCCCTGATAACCGCGTACATACGTGGATATTCCCTCTATAGTTGTGTACATCGGGATGTGTACATAATCTAAAATCCTTTGGAGCGTTCCTTGACTTGGATCCGACTCATATGACTCCTGGCCTTCCATATGCCTTGAGATCGCACGGATTCGACCTTTCAGTATCCATTTGAAAAGCTATATAAGGAACCCATTGAGACATTGAAAGCATAAGAGAGAATTGATAGTATCGAAACTATAGTCCATTGTTTCCAGAACTTATGCTTGAGTCTGCATCCCTTTGTCCCTTGGAGCACTATTGTGTTCTTCCCAAGCTTGCCTTTTGCTAGTAAGCTTGCTATCGAAGTGATGGAGGATTGAGGTGGTGGAGGCCCAAGTGGGGGATTCAGTTTCTCCGGTTCGCAGACGTGCCATCAGAGGTTGTCACTTGTAATCTCTGATTCATATTAATAGAAATATCTTTTCCTATCCAGTAATGTGTATTTGAATGAATTTTGTATATATTGGAATATGTCAAATGCTTTTACATTATTGATTATATATGCTAGAATAGATCTAACACCATGAAATATAGTATGCTTGTATTGTTTACTTGTTGTTGAGAACGTGCTATAACAATTCAAGTTGAAGGTTGGAAAGCTCAACGGGGCTCTAATTCAACCGTCCGGAATAAGGTACGAGGTTCGATCCTTTAGTGTTAGATGTTTTTATTTCTATTGCATATTGGGAAAGATTGATTTCTGGAGTCTAGCTGTCTGTTGTGGTACCCCAAGCCATAGGAATTTCTCTCCGTAATAGAATTGGCGACTCTGCTGGGGAGTTCCTATTAACTGTCCTTTGGGGGTTGATTTCTTGGCATTCAATGTATTTGAATTGCTCTCTCTCTCTTGTTTCTGTGTCAGGTATGGGGGCATGTTTTCTTGGTAGAGCCTGATTGGTGTGAATTTAGTCTCAGCCTGTCTGTTTACCTCGAATTTGTGCATCTTTTTCTTCCTGTACGTGGGTTTGTCAATTACAGTCACGTATACACGCGGTTTCCTCTGGGATTTCCGCGTATACACGTGGGTTCATTGCGCACAGTCGCATATACCCTGGTTTTTACCTTTTTGTGGAAGATAGTGGATTGCTGGGTGAATGCTGTTAGTTGCTGAGTCTCCTTTGGCACTGCCTGAGTCTGTTAATACCTCTATGTTTGACCAGAAACATTTTTTTTATCCTAAATTTTTTATTTTAGGAAAGTTCTTGTCATGGCATCTTTGATTTTTTGTTTGAGATTAGTGCATTAGAGTCCCTTTGCCTTAGTGCTTTGCTGGAATGCTGTTTATGTGTGCTTGCAGATTCTGGGGTGGGTAGAATCATTCTTTTGCTTTTTGTATCTCTTTATTTTCAAAAAATCCAAAATATTTGCTTATCATCATGCATTGCATTATGCATTTTGCATTGTACTTGCATTAGATCTAGATTTGCTTTGGAGTAATAGTTAGGACTTCATATAGGGAAATTTGCATTTAGCATTTGAAGAAGAAATTGTGCATTCACGTAGTACGCATACCCTGTTTTCATGGACACAATGCATTTGCATTGATTGTTAGGTGTGCATTTTACTTCTTGTTGCATCATAACACCATTAGTTGCACAACCATATCCTATTTTTGAGTAATAAAGCCAACTAAAATCAACGCTAAATAAAATGAATTACACTCTTTTTTTTTCTAGGGTGCATCAACAAGCTTAGGTTTTAGGATCTTGGAATAGTTCATTGAAAGTTAATTCTCCAAGATCACTAAACGACAACAACTAGGTGTCTGTCCAGGGAGTGTGTGAAATCCTTGGTATAACCAGCGTTCTCAGGAAGCTCCTCTCAAAAGGGAGTCAAGCAATAGGCAGTGTGAGCGGTTGTTGATTGGGATAACCCCTGGTCAAGAACTGTGTAGCACCGGCGATATAGCTAGGATTGTATTCGTATCTGGGGGCTCTTTCGAGAGTTTTGGGCTTTGCTACCCTGCCCATACGGTCAATCCCGCCTGCGACTGTCCGCTTGAGCGTTGATTATATTGAGGTGACCTTAGTGACCTTACCTAGGATATCGAGGGGGTACGTGTAGAGGTTATTCTGCATGTGTCCTGGCCAGGTTGGGGTCGGACAGCACAGTCGCTTTACGCGTTGAAGCTAAGGGCCACAATAATTGGTTTCGAACCTCCGCTTGTGGTGACAAGGACCTCTCAAGCCTCTCCTAGGCGAGACATACCGGCCACATTCGGGAGCTCACTTATCCAGTCCTTGTTTGCTTGCTTTTGGCTTTAGATTTTATAGTGATTGCTCTATGCATGCTAGTTGGCCTAGGGTTGACGTAAATAGAGAGTCTTTGCTTTTTTGTTGAGTCATTGTGGAGTCGGGTGCAGTTCCGCGCCGTTCTCGTCGGTTAGCAGGACTTTCGCCTTCCACTTCTCCTCCTCCTTTGGGAGAGGGGCCTAGACTGTCCAGGCAGACTATGTCACACACTAATTCACACACCATGGAGGATCATTCAGAGATTATTCTTGACCCACCTCCTCCCATTTGTATTGACGATGGGGAACTTACTCCTACATACGATCCCTCACCTGACCTAGCTGAGATTGGTCCTGTTATTTCCCAGATAGGATCTTTGCATGATAGACCTACTCACCCTAGGGAAGATTCCCCATTGACACGTTACCGGTATGGAATGCCGGATGATGTCGAGACTCACTTTGACCCTCCTAGTACCAGCTATGGTAGTTATGCTACGACTGGTTTTCCTATGCACGATTTGACATTTCATGTTGAATCCGATTTTGAGCCTAGCACTATGCCCGGGGAAATCCCATGCCTTACCTTGCGGAGAGGTTTGGGAGTACTAGTCACATTGCACCTTCCATCCCAGTGGTGGAAGCTCCATCTTATATACATCCTAGGCCTAGAGTTAGTGATCTGATAGGGATACCAGGTTCTAGATGAGTGACGATATGCACTAGTACATTTCTTCTTATAGAGATTCCTTCGTCCTCGCTTCCGAGTTCTTCAAATGTAAACCCTCCACCTTACTCTCGTGGTCCTTCGAGTCGGCACGTAGCTATGAGTTAGATCCGTACTGCGGTTACTAGACCAATTGTGTCTCAAGCCCACATACTACCCGTGGTTTCGGGAGGTTATGTTCATGTTTCTAGAGGTCAGATTGCTACTTCCACGACATATATCCCTACTTTCGGTATGTATATTCCTACTTCCAGAATGTATATCCCTACCTATGGAGTGTCTCATGGGACATCGCAAGCGGTGACCTATGGACCCTACTATGGGACGCAATATGGACAGGTCTCTTCACCTTACGGAGGCGGGTATTCACAACCTGCTTACTCTCCTAACTATGGCTTTGTAGCTCCTACTAGTCAAGGTCCACCTCATTATGCTACTTCCACACCACCCTATACGGGTCATACAGAAGGAGGTCACTATGGCTAAGGTCATGGTGGTAATCAATCCTATATGAACCAGGGAGCGGTCCCTAGACCTCATCATCCTAGGCTCCCTTTCCTCGCGACACTCAATTTACCTGACTTATCGAGACTTACGAACGATCCTGTGGCTCATGACCCGGCTTGGCCGGCTGTCCCTACTAAGCTTCCTTCGAACATACCTAAGTTCAAAGGAAAACCAGGAGAGGATTCGAGTGAACACGTTATGAAATTCCACCTATGGTGCTCTTCCAATTAATTGCATCAGGACTCAGTCCGCTTGAGACTTTTTCAACGCACCCTTACAGGGCCTGCGGCGAAATGGTATATAGAGTTACCTAGGGGTGCCTTTACTTTGTTCGACGATCTTGCGATGACTTTCCTTAATCACTTCCAACTACCAGTGCACTATGATGTTGGTATTGAAATCTTGTTGACATTTCGGCAAGATAAAGCCACCCATATTTCTGATCATATTCAGGAGTGGCGTAGACGGAAGAGATTAATCAAAGCCTTTATACCGCTGGAGTTCCTCCTTGAGTGGTTCCTCAAATATTTATTGCCATATATCGTGAAGGATGTTTCACATCCAGAGTGCAGAATGAGGAACAAGCCATATTTAGGGCGCAGGAACTAGACTTGATCTATGCTCAGTCTGGTTTGTTATATGAGATTATACCTAACGCTCCTCGTTCTAGTTTCGATCCCAAGGTCAAACCTGGACCACATGCCGATGGCATTGTGGGTAGTGCAAGTAAGAAACCTATAGGTTCGGTTGTGAAACAAGTTGATAAGTTGTCTATCAACCAATATGCCCCAGGACAAGCTACGGCTTTGTCTCAGCCTGCCCAAGCGGTGAATGTACTTGCTGTGCGATCGTCCGACCAGAAGGGTAACCAGCAACCCGGACGGAATCGAAAAAAGGGTAAAAACAATAATAATAAGAAGGGTGGGAATAAAAATGAGAATGCCAATAATAATGACAAGAACAATAAAAATGCTGGGGGGGACAAGCAGAATAAGCGTAAGGTTAAGTTTCCTTGCAAGCTTTGTAAGGACGATCACCTCACTTACTTGTGCCCTGGGATGGATAAAGCTTTGAAGTTCATAGCACAGGGCCCAGCTGTGTTAACGAACCCTTTACTGCATAACCATAATATGAACTCAAAGTCCCATGATCAATCTAGTGATGAAGATCCACCTGAAACTAGTGGTCGTGGGTGCATTAATATGGTCCGTGCCGCGAAAGTTGTGACGCGTGCGAAAGATTATTCTTCGTCACAACCCAACCCAGGCAAAGAGCCTGATCCACCAGGAACCCCTTTGCGCATTGAGAAACCTGTGGATAAACCTGAGGCTGCACCTCGCATTCCTAAGGGGGTACTTAAGCGTTCGGGTCATAACCCAAATGCCTGAGCCACCCAGAATTATTCAGTTGTCGAGGACTTGGGTCATACTCCTTGTGCGATGTCTGCATTGGAAGTGCTTCAGAGTTGTCTATCGCAAAGGAAGGATTTGCTTTCCGCTCTTGGTGTGAATGGTGATGATTCTTCCTCAGTGATCAAATTTGAAACCGCAGGACATCAGCCTCGCTTGCCCTACTATGTGTCCCTTTTGGTGCATGTAGAATGTCTTAATATGATCGTCAAGCGCACTGTGATTGACGAGGGCGCTGCTACTTCTATGATGTCTTTGTCTTGTTGGAAGGGTCTTGGTTCTCCTGATTTTTCAAAGTCTACGACCATGTTAACTTCTTTTGATGGGAGATCATTTAGGCCACACGGTATCCTTCCTTCTCTTAAACTTTGTTTGGGAGGGAAGACCGTTGCGATAGAGGTCGAGGTGGTTGATGCGCCCCTTGACTACAATATCTTACTGGGAAGGAACTGGATGTATAGTATGCAAGCCGTTGTGTCTTCCGTGTTTCACGTTGTATGCTTTCCTCATAATGGGAAGATTGTAATGATTGATTAGATGGCATTCAAGAATCCGCTTGTTAGTGCATCTTCGGAAGCGTCGGTTCCGAAAGTTGAACATTCCCAGCCGGCAACTGGGAGTGTGGGTGTAGGTATGTATCCATCCCTCATGGGAACCTTTAGTTGTCCTGCACCCGTCCCCATGATAGGATCTAGTTTCGATGGTGCTTCCACGTCTACGAGATTGGTGCCTTTTCGCACAAGTCATATGGGAGATCCTTGGATTCTTCCTTCACCGAGTCCTTCGAGTGAGGCCATTGAGACGAGTGTGCCATTGCCTACAGTCATGATAGCTTACCAAGCTAATCTTTAGTCTGCTACAGAGCCTTGTTCTTCTTCTTCACGGACAGAGGAGGAATACCCCTATGTGCTGTCGGCATGGGCAGTACAGTATTCTCATGCCCACGACTGCCTTGACATGG